>OZ030387.1:3459874-3576571 GCA_964023945.1 Ectemnius cavifrons | reverse complement strand
GAAAATATATCAACGAGATATGAAGAGGAAGAGAAAATAATCGTCGTTGAAGAAATCGTCGAAGAAATCGTCGAAGAAATGGACGAAAAAATAGACGAAGAAATGTTTGAAGAAATCATCGAAGAAATCGACGAGACTTCAGCCGACCAGGAAATTCGGAATACGATGGAACGTGACAATATTGAGAAAATGGACAAATTGCAACACGAGTCCACACAAGCAATTCCCCCAGAAATTCAAGATGCTCCTGCTGTAGAGGAAAGCAGTCAAATGGAAATTGATGATGATGACTGGATGAATAATCTTCTCGATGATTGTTTAGAAGAGAGACCAGAAATAGTACCAGAAGAAGTTGATGTGGGGAATGTGGATCCAGAACCACCCATTGAAGAGGAAATAGGCGAAAATGATAGCGATGACGATGGCGATGAGTACTGGGTGGTAGAAAGAGCACAGACACCACAGCCGGAAGAGCCATGTTCAAAAGGCATAGACTTCGTCGACTTTGGCTACTTGTTTCAAAAAATAATAAATCTTGGCGCTCATTCCAAAATCGACTGCGGCGTCCAATATTTCAAAATAATTGGATGTCGAAAAATTGGATTACACAAGATTTATACAGCCAAGTGTCAAATTTGCGAATATGAAGAGCGAATACCATGCTTGCCAGAAAATGAGGACAAGATGGATCTCAATCACAGCGCTGTCTCTGGAACAATGGTGACAGGTGGCGGATATAACCAACTGGAGGAAATGATGTCTGCCATGAACGTAGAATGCATGTCGAAGAAAATGTATGAGAAGTGCCGGGAAAACATCATCGATGGATTTGAAGTGGCTGCACTGCGAGAAATGGAGGAAGCTGCGAAAGAGGAGAGAGAGATAGCAATCGCAAAAGGTGACGTTCATCCTGAGACCAATACCCCCATCATATCAGTTGTTGCTGATGGAAGTTGGTTGAAAAGGGTTTACCGTGGCGGGGAGTGTAGCTCTACTTCCGGCGTAGGAGCCATCGTAGGATACGCCACGAGGAAGGCCCTTTACTACAATGTAAAGAACAAGTTCTGCATGATCTGTCTCATAGCAGCGAAAAAGAAGCAAGCACCGCGTGAGCATCGCTGCTACAAGAATTGGGGTCGTGATGCGACTTCCACAAGTATGGAATCCGCTGCAATTGTAGAAGGCTTCAAGTGCAGCGTACAAATGCATGGCCTGATATATGGCATATTAGTTGGCGATGGTGACAGCAGCGTTACCAAAAAGATAGCGGACAATGATCCATATAAAGACTACGGGATTCGTTTGAAAAAGATTGAATGTCGCAACCACGTCTTGCGATCTTTCTGCAGGAAGGTACGTGAATTAGTGTCAAAAGGACCTTTTAAAAATACACGAGATATCATCAAAGGAAATATTCTCCGCCTGCGCATTGGCATACAAAAAGCTGCAGAACACCGGTACACAGAACAGCTGCCGCTTACCGAACGAATGCGCAACTTCAAGAACAATTTAAAAAATGTACCGAGCCATGTTTTCGGTGAACACAAAGAGTGTAAAAAATTGGGATATTTCTGTAAGAAATACTCGGACCCGAAGAACATCAACCACGTACCCGAACTGAAGAAAACAGGATTATACCAGCATATAGAGGATGTTATGAGGCCGATTTATGCAAACGCTGAAAGTATGTTATATGGACTCAATAATAATACCGTGGAGAGTTTGAACAGCATTATTGCCAAAAACATTGGAGGAAAACGAATAAATTTTGGACGAAAAGGATCTTACCAAGGCAGAGTTTCTGCCGCAGTTGTTGGATTCAACGTAAAAGCAACATTGAGCCGGCTGGCTACAGCGATGGATGAGGAACCAATAGCTATTTTGACGAAAATGGAACAACGTCGTAAACACGCATTAGAAATGGCGAAGAAATACAAAAAAGAAGCAAAAGCATCGTCGTCAAAATACCAGAAGCAATCGTGTGATAAGGATTACGACCCCGATGCTGACAAACCGGACATAGAGGAAGCAGCGTACTCTTCTGAGTTGGAGAGACACATGGCAATGTTGTATGAATGGCAGACGTCACGATAGAAAATTGAAGCAGAAACACGCGATCAAGCAAATGATGCAAGATGGAAGTCATATCGAAAACAACTATTGACTGCATCCAACTTCGGTTCAGTATGCCGCGCCCGAAAGGACACGCCACGCGCAAATAAAGTGAAGAGCATACTGTACCGCCAGGAACTCAGTCTAGTGGCACTGGATTATGGAAAAGAGAACGAAACAAATGCGTTGAGGCAATTGGAAGAAGAATTAGGAACTACCGTACAATCTTACGGCCTTTTCATTGATAGCGTCGTGCCATACTTAGGTGCGACACCTGATGGCCTCATTGATGATGATACACTTGTAGAAGTAAAATGCCCATAATCTGCTAAAGACTTGACACCTGAAGAAGCAATTAAGCAGCTTGACGGCATACGAAAGCTCTACGAAGGCGATGGATTGAGGAAGACCCATCATTACTTTTATCAAGTGCAAGGGCAGTTGTACATTACAGAAAGGCAGCATGCCTTATTCTGTTTGTGGACACCAAAGGGAATGAAGATCACAAAAATCGAGAAAGATGACGATTTTTGGAAAACAAAGATGGAAGAACAGTTGAAAACTTTTTATGAGGATTGCTTGCTTCCTGAACTCGTAGATAGTCGGTACAACAGAGGTCGGCCGATTAGAGAACCCACGTATGTGAAGGTCACAGAACGGAAGAAGAAACCTCCTCCCACCGCCAGGGAGGAAGAAATGTCGGAAAATGATGATATGTAGATGTAATACTGTACCGGGGGGGGGGGGGGGGGGGGCAGGTCAGCTGATATTGAAAAGCTGCCCAATGACACCGGGTCATTGGAGATTGTAATAATTGTAAAGACACTATACTGCACCCTCTCGTGCAGGTCAGCTGATTTTGAAAAGCTGCCCAATGACCCGGTGTCATTGGAAACTATACACTCTGAAACAATACATTCTGAAAATTTACTGGTAACTTGTAATTTTCAATATAAGAATTTGTTCAGAAATAATGAAGAGGACCGTCTCAGACGGGGGTGGTGGAGGGCCTCTTCATATAATTCTACTAATTTTTATTTTTAGCTACCCCTTATTTGTCTTGAAATGGTCAATATCATCACAGAATATGAAAATGGTACGTATTACTATTGTAGTTTCAAAAGATCAATGTATGCAATTTACTGGAAGAGAGTAACGTTACTTGTGTTTTGTAGGCGATTGCAAGGACTAATCATGCTGCAGGAAATAGAGAAAAGGAAATGTTGCCAGAATATTTCAAAAGATAATTAGATTGCACGTGAACTGATCCAGATTACGTAAACTCATTCAAAATCTATATGGATATGTATGCATTTATTTCGCAGGTCCTCTTTTTTTACGTGGGGAAATCCTCATGGACTCCCCGCCGCCCTGGTGGGGCGGAGGGGGAGAGCCGGACTCCTACCGGCTAAAACCCCGCGGTGCCGAAGCAGCCGTGCCCGGTGAGCACCTGTGTAGCCCGGTATGAGAGTTGCCCTCCGCCGCGACTCAGCCAAGCGTCCATGCACGGCAGAATCGCCCCGACGGCTCTGTGGCGGGAGTGTTCTAGGTTCTCCAGACGCTCCCGCCACATCTCAACAACGAGCCGCCGGGTTTGGCGCTTGAGCACCTCGACCGCCCTCTTCGTGGGGGAGGCTCCGCCCGCGTCCCGTCGGAGGGCACGAAGACCATCGTAGGTCTTCTTACTGCCCATCGCCAGGATATCAAGGGGCGGAAACCTCGCCAGCAGGGTGCGATTGCGCGGAATGGCCGCCAGGTCGTCCGCCCAGACTGGTGCCCCGTAGAGCACCATGGAACGGACGACTCCCGCGTGCAGGCGCCGGACCCCTTCCCACGGTCCCCCGATATTAGGCAGCAGGCGACCCAGACTGCCTGCTGCCTTCTCGACTCGGGGGATGAGCCGGCCAAAGTGCTCGTTGAAGCGCAAGAGGCCGTCCAGGGTGAGTCCGAGTTACCTCATGGTATCGCTCACCCGGACACGGGCACCTCCTACCGCGACCCACCGCTGGGCGGGCGGCCCCGCAGACCGACGACGATCGTAGAGCCAGATCGCCTCGGTCTTTTCGGGGGCCACCCGCAGACCCAGTCGGTGGATCCGGCCGACGACACAGGCCACCGCCATCTCCGCGACGCGGCTGGTCCTCACTCCGTCCTCGCCGCTGGACACCACGAGGGTGTCATCGGCGTAGCAGATAAGTGCTACGCCAGCGGGGAGGCCGGCCCGCAGGACGTAGTCGTAACCGAGGTCCCATAGCAGGGGGCTCAACACGGACTCCTGCGGAACCCCGGCGTACGTCTCCCTCACGTTCTGTTGCGTCCGGCGCATATACTCGATGCACCTGTCGGCGAGGTAGTCCTCGACGACGTCCCTCAACTCAGGGGGCACTCGATGGTGCTCGAGCGCCTCCCTGATGACCCACCAGGGCAGGGTGTTGAAAGCGTTGACTATATCCAACGATATACCCAGACACACCCTGCCCTGGGCTGCAGCCGACTCCGCCAGGGACCGCAGACGCAAGACCGCGTCCACGGTTGAGCGTCCCCGGCGGAAGCCGAACTGCCCGTCGTCGAGGTCCGGACCTGTCGCCGACAGGTGCAGGACGAGGCGGTTGGCGATAACTCGCTCGAAGAGTTTGCTCACCTCGTCCAACAAACAAATGGGCCGGTACGCGGAGGGAGAGTCCGCGGGCCGTCCATCCTTCCGGAGGAGGACCAGCCGCGCCCGCTTCCAGCAGCGGGGGAACCTACCGCGCCTCAGACAGCTGTTAAATAGCTGCCCGAGGCGCGGGACCAGGACGCTCATGGCCATGACCAAGGCCCTGCCCGGGATACCGTCCGGGCCCGGCGCCTTGCTCGCGCGGGCCCGGAGACGCCTAATCGCGGCGTCGAGATCGCCGCCAGTAACCCCTATGGTGGCCTCGTCCCACACAAAACGGGGACGAGGCCGACCGGGGGTGGGGTCCTCTACTCCCGCAGGGAACAGAGTAGTCACCACCCGGTCGAGAAACTGGGGGTCAAGCAGCTACGTCGTTGGGGGCGCCCATGAACGTAATCGTCCCATGACGATCTTATATGGGCGCCCCCACGGATCTCCGTCCAATGTGGCGACGAGCTCGTCCCAGGCTCGGGCCTTGGCGGCTGTGATGGCCCGCTGCAGGGCGACCGCTGACTCGCGATACGCCGCATACAGCTGGGCCACCACCGCCGCGACCTGACCGCGCCGTCTCCTGGCGCGAGTGTACCGGCGCCTGCGGTGGACGCAGGCGAAGCGCAGGACAGCAATGTCCTGCGTCCACCAGTACACCCCGCCGACGCGGGGGACGATCGACTCCTCCTGCCACCGCACGCACGTGCTGACCGACCCCCGGTAAACCAACCGGTCGCCGTGTTGCGCCGCCTAGTCGAGCATCATCCCGCCCCTAGCGTCGTCCCGGGGGCTGCCGCACGCTCGAGCGTGGGCGTTGAAGTCCCGCAGGACGAGTACCGGGAACGACCGTGCGCGAGAAATGCACCCGTCAACCGTACCCAGGTACGCCTCGAGCACGTCGAGACCGCAGTTGGGCGAGATGTAACACCCCACCATCGCGAGGTTCCCCTACTGTACTGCCGCGAATCCCCGCCCCTGCTCCAGGGTCGAGCAGAGGGGGGAGTCGGGCCATCTTCTGATAATGATCGCGACAGAGCCGCACACGTCTCCGAACCAATTAGGGTTATTGGGCGTGACTACGTACGGCTCCGCCGCGATCGCCAACCCCACCCGCCACTCGCACAGGGTTTGGACCAGGAGGTCCTGGGCCCTGCGCGAGTGGTTGAGATTGGCTTGGAGGAGGCGCTGAGACATCGTTTAGTCAATGTCCATGGCCCCCTCCAAGCACCACTCCCTTTAGCCGTCTTCGGCTCCGTAGCTGCCGGCGCAGGCTTCGGAGCCTTGCCCGGCAGTCTCAAGGGCGGGACCACCGGTACGACGGAAACTTTCTGAACGCCCGATGGTCCGCCCCTGCATCCCTTCGCTGGCGGGACCCTCCCCTTTTCTGGAGGTGGCGCTTTGACAGCCGTGGCCGCCATGGCAGGGGCCTTTTGGCCTGCGGCGCTGCAGGCCCTGCTACCAAGGCGGTGCTCGAGGTCGATGCAAAGCGGGCACCTGAGCTGCCCGGCCGTGCGGTCGCTCGCCTTGTGGCCCTTGCCGCCGCAGGCGTAGCAGCGGCGACTGCGGTCCACCCCCGCTTTGCATTGGCGCTGCGCGAGTCCCGTCTGCAGGCAGCGGAAACACTGCAGCGGCCGCGCCGCCAGCACCTCGAGACTCACGGAGGTCCAGCCAGCGGTGAGTCGGCCGACCTCCGCGACCCTCCTTGTTGCGGTTAGCGGGCACCGCAGGCAGAGAGCGCCGAGTCTAGAGGGGAGGACGTCCGGATCTCTCCGGCCGCGATGTCCTTCCTCCTGCATGCTCCTCCCTTTGGAATGGCTGAGACGACCTCGCCGACGGTGACGGACTCGATCAGTCCGGTCACCCTCAGCTCGGCCTTCTTCGAGGGGAGGGCAACACGTGCCTCCGCTCCTTCGATGATCTCGGCCATCGCCGCCGCCAGCTTATCGGCCTTAGCGGCACCGTCTGCACCGGGGATCTCAAGAATGAGACCCCCGGTGACGGCCCGCTTCAGCCTTACCTCGGTGATGCCCAGGTCTGCGAGCTTAGTTCGCTCGCGCGCCCGGAACAGCGCCTTTTTTTTAACGGGGAGAAAATCCCTGACGGATTCTCCGCCTCTCTGGGGGGAGAGACGGGGTTATGTGGGGTTTGCACCCACTGAAAACTCCGCGGTGACCTCACTGGCATGCTGGGGCGGGCCCTGGGAAGACCAGAGGATACGACTAGGACACGCCTCTGCCTTGGCATTTAACTGCCACATACCCAGGGGGAGGAAGTTTCCCTCCCCCCACTTGGGTACTCCCAAGATGTTGGGTGGTGGGCGGGCCACACGCCCCCGCCGACCGCGCGGACGTTTATTGTGCCGCGGGAGAGCCGTGGCCCTTTCCCGCGACCTCCCCCGTTGATGTTCCGAGCAGGAGGGGAGGGAAGAGGAGTGGGCGGCCCCATTATGGTGGCGCCTGGAGGTCCGGCCTCCTTCTCCCCCTTTCCCCTGCCGCTCCGCCCGGGAGACCCACGCCGCTCGGGATGGCACTGCCGCTCCCGAGCCCTCTCGGCCGTCTCCTTCGCGAGCATTACCTGGTCGCAGAAGGAGACGACCGAGTCCCACTTCTCCGCGCTGTCGAGCATCTTGCTAATGATGCTCGACAGCGCGAGATTCTCTCCGACAGTGCCGACCAGGACGGCGCGTTGGTCAGCCCACGCCGGACAGTGTTCCAGCGTGTGCTGCGCGTCTTCCCGGTCGGCTCCGCAATGGTGGCAGCGGGTCGTGGCCTCCCTGCCGATCCTGGCCACGTACTCACCGAAACAACCATGCCCGGTGAGCACCTGGCACAGGCGGTACGTGACACCCCCGAAACCCCTATCCGCCCAACGCTGGAGATGCGGGCGGATAGCCCGGACTGCCCTGCCGGGCTCGGTGCCAGGCTCGTCGAGCCAGCTGGCCCACGAGTCCAGCAGGTACTGCCGGGACTGGCGCTTCAAGTCGGCCTTCATCTGTGTGGTGACCACACCCCTCTGCCGCGCATCGACAAGGTCTCTGTAATAGAGACCCTGCGAGCGGGCTACGATCTCCCACAGCCCAGCGTGCAGACCCCGAGGACGGCTGATCCAGGCCACCTCGGTTTTCTGCGGTGCTACGCGGAGACCCAGGCTCTCCACCTCGGCCACGACCCGTGCGGTTGCCAGACCCGCGAGACGGCTCGTCCTTCTCCAGTCCTCTCCGCTGGCCAGCACTAGGGTGTCGTCTGCATAGCAGACCAGTGCTGTACCAGCGGGGAGGTAAGCCCGCAGGACCTTGTCGTATCCGAGGTTCCACAACAAGGGTCCCAGAACCGACCCTTGCGGGACACCTCGGGCGACGTCCTTGAGCCCCCACCGGCCGGAAAGCCGACGGTCCTGTCCGATAGGTAGGCGCGGACGACCCGCTGCAGGTACGGAGGCACCCGGTGGTACTCGAGCGCCTCCATAATCCTGCCCCAGGGGAGGGAGTTGAAGGCATTGACGATGTCCAAGGACACCGCCAATGCCACCTCACCCCGGGAGGTGGCCGCGTCCGCGAAGGCCCAAACACGGCTCATGGCGTCAACCGCAGAGCGGGCCTCGCGGAACCCGAACTGACACTCGCTCAGATCGGGCCCTACCTCGGACAGGTGCCGGACGAGTCGGTTGGCGATTACTCGCTCAAACCATTTTTCCGACTCGTCCAGCAGACAAATCGGCCGGTAAGCTGATGGGGAGTCAGCGGGCTTTCCCTCCTTGTGGAGAAGGACAGCCCATCCCCAGGTACTTGGAGAAGAGGTCCCGAACCCTCGAACCCCAAACCCTGTTGGTCAGAACCCAGGCCTTGCCAGGGATACCGTCCGGTCCAGGAGCTCTCCTGTCGGAGAGCTTCCTGGCCGCCTTAGCAAGCTCCTCGTCCGAGACGGCCAGGTCGTCGACTGAAATAACAAAATAGAACAGTGTGATCTTGAGAGTAAAATTATCAGTTCAAAAAGGGTGTTCTTAATTATTACGACTCGCACACGTCTTAGATGGTTGACAACACCGCGCGACCCAGTTGGCCGACCAGTGTAATGACCGGAGTGATGCCCGGGAACATCCTACCTGGTTCCTCGGGTTGGGTCTGGAACAAGCCCCATCCGCAAGGGTGATCGACTTAAGTAAGGGTTGGACTCCAGGGGGTGGTGGTATCGGCCGCTCTTTAGAGGTGCCCTCGGCCCGGGTAGTAGGTGCCCGAACAACCGGCCGAGAAAGAGGAGAAGCTGGTAAGACCAAAAGGCCGAGGTACAGCGCTCGCTCAAAGCGAGGATGAATAACTCTAAACAATGACGTACCGAGCGGTTGCGTTCTCGAAGACTAGCGGATTCCGGACAAAAGATCATACTATCGAACCGAAGCGAATAGATCAAGGAAGGAAGGAAGTCCGAGGAGCGTATTAGCAGCGATATAAGCGGCGCGTGCAATTATTTCTATTTCGGTAAGTGAAACACCATTTCGAGCTAGCCTTTGTGAGGGACCGACTTCCTGCTCGGATCCCAGCTAGCAATTCGTTGTTTCTTTGCCCTTCTGGCCTTTCGTTGCTACGTCACTGCAAGTTTCCGCTCTCCCGTCTTAGGGCCCGTTTCCACTACAACATTGCACCGAACATTTCGCCGAACATTGGACTATCCAAACGTTTTGCCGAACATCGCGCCGAACATCGTCTTTATGGTGGGCGATGCCTACCCGGGAATATCTCGACCTTCGTCACTTCACAAGTGGCCCCCGACTCTTTCTTCCAGCACCGTCTCCTACCATATTTACATACCTTTTTTTCAACTCGGTGAAATACCTTCTAATGGAAATACTACAATTTAATCGCAAGGTACAAGGAATAAAACTATCGAAACGAATCTTTGCAATAGCTATTGCTTTTCAGTTCTTGCAAGTTTTAGTAGACTTTGAATAATTTGAGAAAACCGAGTATATTTCTGGCTACCAATGTGTCCGCTACAGGTACAAAATGCGGCAACAACAGATTTTCCAAATTCCGCCTTACAATAGCAATGCGATTATTAAAGTGATAGGTATCGTTCGCTATTTGATAAAACGAGCAATGAAATATAATAACGAATAAAAAATCTCTTGTCTTTACCAATGGCAGATTTAGAATACGGACCTACTAACCACTCAGCCAATGAGTATTTATAATTTGGCATATTAAAAATGTGTTTTGAAGTACCCAAAAATAAAATTTGGTATATAAAGTGCTTAATAGTTTCCAATTTCACATTTAATGATGACTATACTTTCTGTGCGTTTTTTAAAATCTGTATACAAGAAATGCAGGTAGAGTGGTAGGGGAAAGGAACGGTTGAAAAAGCCGAGGGTCAGACTGACTATTCTGAATCGACAGTCCCCGACTAACAAGAAAAGTAACCGCGGTAGGGGCAGGCCAGTAGACCGATGGCATGTACAGCATGTAAATAGATATATAAGTACGTAGTACAGTATCAGTATAGCAGAACTTTTTTTTAACGCCACCGGATAAATTTTTATTAACCTAGTGGTCAGCAAGCTCGGGTTTTAACATTGGTAAAGATAAATCGTGAATTCGAGTCTCCGAACAGTTCGTTTTTGTAAGTCGAAAACTATTAAATAATTTATATACCGGATTTTTAAATCGGGCCAGACAAATCCTCATTGGTCTAGTGGTCAGCAGGCTCGGGTTTTAACATTGGTGAAGATAAATCTTGAATTCAAGTCTCCGAACTGTTCGTTTTTGTAAGTTTAAAACTATTAAGTACTTTATATACCGGATTTTTAAATCGGGCCCGACAAATTCTCATTGGTCTAGTGGGTAGCAGGCCCGGGTTCTAATGCTGGCATTGGTAGGAACAAGAGTTACGTTCGATTCTCTGAGCAGCGTATTTTTATTCCTTGATTTTTATTCGTTTTTATACTATATTTGATTGAATATGTTATCAAGGAAAGTAGCCTATGTAATCTCGGCAATCTTCTTTGGAGTTTCAATCAAACATTATTCAAGGGAGGATCCTGGGAGGGAAAAAACAGCGAAGACAGAAGCCAGAGTCACACACTGCAAGTATGGGTCATACGGGAGTTCGCTTCTTTCACTCTATGTGTCGCACATTAATCCCACTATCCCTTCCTTTTTCGAGCAATCCATAAGCAACTATTCTTGAGATTGGAGGACATCAATTTAATAACTGGCTTCTTTTGTCACGCATTAATAACAGTCTGACTTCATTTGGGTGCTTTGAGAGTATTTTTAATATTCCAGATTACAGGCCTCAAGCTGGAGAACCGTTGTTCATTGCTTTATGGCGTCTCTTGATTGCATGCAGATGCGTACCAGCGTAGGCACATATTGTGTTCTGGCAGGTATGAGGTGTCTGCTCCAAACCCCGGGTCTAGCGGCTCACAGGCAAGCCAGCGGAAACAGCGTTGCAGGTAGAATGACCGGCAGTGGCCGGCGATAAAACTTATCGAATTCAATCTTCCTATTGCTGATCGTGGATTAAGTAGGCTGCTTCCAGTGTCGCCCATTTCGAAGGATCGAAATGGACCTCTACTTATTGCAGAGCCTAATCAACGAGAGTTTATCGTTCGTCTTGTTGTCGAGTTGCGATTGCGAGGGCACGTCCTTTCAAGCATTCAAACCCAACCCTCTGCACGGTAGTTCCTACCGGGCTGCTACTGGGCTCTCTCCCGTTTCCTTTGATGCGTCGTGGAAAAACCGCCAACTGCGCGATCGGCCCGCCAAGTAGTTTCTGAACAAAATTTGCTATGCATTCCACTTAACGCTGGGCCGATAGCCTCCTTGCAGGGGTCGAAGACGGTAATACGATATGGGCAACCTTTTTTGTCCTATAGAAAAGCATAGGATGTTCGGCGAAATGTTGTAGTGGAAACTGGCCTTTATGAGACTTCTGTTTTCCGTTTCGAATCTTTTCTATTGTGTATTTCTGAGACTGATACCTTCCTGTAGGCTGACGCTATCAGCCAAGAGTCATCCTTAGCTTGTATTCCAGTTCATTTGTTAGAGTCGATAGAATATAAGCGTGCCGATCAACTGCGTAACACACGCTAGCGTCCCATCGAAATTTAATGCGAACCACTTGTCAGCTAAAAGTCACGTGCTTCGTCTGGGGCTGCCTACGAACACCTCGAACGAAGTAGCCCCTCTATTTCTCTATCGCAATAAACATCTTCTAGCCTCAAATCCTGACTTGTTCACTCGTGTCGAACCCACGTGCTCTCCTCTGTCTGTTCTGGTCAAGTCGAGGCAAATATCACGCCGTCTCGGGAAGTTCCATGTGGCCGCTCCTTTTGTGATTTTGTATTTTGTGTGGCATCTCCGATGCCTGGCGCCCACTCTTGCGGTACTAAGGAATAGTTGGCTTCGAATCTCCCGGGCCGAAGTATCGGTGGAATTACCGCTTCGGGTTAGAATTCGCGACTAGTAAGAAAGTCAAGTTCAACGAATCCTTAAGTGTTTCCTAATTATTCTTGATTCTATCTCGCACTTCCCGAGGCTCGAGAATAATTACTTATTTTCCTAATAGTATCCTGAACGCCGAGTCTAACATTCGCGCGTCAGTCAAGCCTGGCGCGCACCGTCGGCAGATTGACCAGGCGCGCCTGGCAATAAAAATGTATAACTCGGTCCTCAAGTCCTGTTCCCGGAAGCCCTTTGAAGGGTGTTTACAAGAGACTTATAGCATTAATTAGCAATTTTTTTCTAAAAAAAAATGTGACCGACTTCGAAAACTGACAGAGTTCCAGAGAGCCAAAAACTAAAAAAACAAGCAGAACAAAAAAATGCCCTGAAAAGTAAAAAACAAGCTGCACAAAAAAAGCTCTGAAAAGTAAAAAATAATTTGTTGTTTACATGGATACAGGAATTTGCAGTCATAATATGTAATTTTGGCAACCTTCCCCCATTAAGGGGCTAGACTCCGGAAGATAGAGGTGCTGCTTTACCGGCCCAAATGGCCCAAATCGTACTTCCGCATCCCACGTCCTGTGGGCTTATATGAAATGATTTTGGGTTGGGAAAGGTCTCAATCGAAAGATGAAAGTCCAATCTAGCGCGCTATCGTAGCGCTATCATTTCATATAAGCCCACAGGATATGGAATGCGGACGCATGATTCTAGCATACTGTGGCCATGCTATTGACATGCTGGTCGGTATAGCTGAGTACTTTAGTTCAGTCAGCCCCCTCGAGGTGGCGTCTAAGTGAGAGGGCTACTCTGCGCTCCTTGACAGCTTTGACAGCAAGTTCTGGGGTTAGGCATACATGCGATGCAGATATACTTCACAAAAATATGATTTACAAGAATGCCCTACCCTTATATTTATGTTTTTTAGCTGTGGGATTTATAGGATTCTAGTAAATACTGCAACAATATTCCAATGTCTTTCCCAAATGCAGTGTCTTGTTATTTAAATATTTTTAACCTGTTGTACTAATTTGGGTCGTTCCTACTATGAATGAGAGCCTACATAACTGTGTTGTTTTTGATACTATAAGATGATCATGAACAGTTGATATTCCAGTATTGTATGTTTCCAAAAAGTTAGACTCAACAACCAAACGCTTGGTAAATACAGCTGTTTCAGTTTGGATCAATAGATATTTATTCAATAATATGTGACTTTTGAATCTTAGTAACCAAAAGGAAGTTATAGGTCCGCAAACATATCTTTGAATTGAAACATTTAGATCTGCGTAACAGTTCTTTGCAAATGATTTTTGTGAAATGGATTGTCTAATCGAGATCTGCTATTTCATAGTTAGTTTTATCGCTATGGTATAAACTGGAATGAAATGGAGTTGTGCATACTTTTTGCCGAAGTACTCTTCATTGTATTGAATGCTTCACTGTCAAAAATATGTGAATGCAGGTAATATATCAACCATCCTTGGTTTTGCCATATCTGATACTAGAATCAGGGGACTGTTACGTAGAACTAATATTTCAATACAAAGATACGTATGAGCACTGGTAGATGCCTTTATAGTTTTTAAGGTTTATAAGCCTCAAATTATTGTGCAAATATATATTGATTCAAGTTGAAGTGGCATAATATTTTATTTTCTGAATTTTTAAAAATGCAATCTTGTATTTGTTTTTGCAAAAAAAAAATTTTTTAAATGTGACCGACTTCGAAAACTGACAGAGTTCCAGAGAGCTGAAAACTAAAAGAGCTGAAAAGTAAAAAACAAGCAACACAAAAAATGCCCTGAAAAGTAAAAAATAACTTCTTGTTGTCATGGATACAGAAATTTGCATTAAGCCTAAATATTTTGCAACTTTTCGGAGGCGGCGCAAATATAAGTAAAATATTACTGGCAAATACTGGTGTGTCTTACCCGCGCTTATCCGTATTTTCTTTCTTACCCGTGCTGTCCCACTCTTGCTTTCGTACTTTTCCTCCCGCCTCTCAATCTCTCTCTCTCTCTCTCTTTCGATCTATCTCTATCCCTATATATTGCGACGTTACGCATGGCGCCTGTCACAAAGCGTCCCCTCACACAAATTTAGCGCCGCTGTAGCAGCGACAAATAGCGTCTCCAATACTGTTCGAGCGAGATCAAGGAATTCAAAATTAACGCCTGCACTATCGTCCGAGCCTATAAGGAAGCCGCAAGCAGGGACGACCATCCACCCTGCGAACCCGAAGTCACCAAATCTGCCAGCCCAGAGGAATTGGCTCGACCAGGACGGACATTAAGGAGTCAGCAGCCTCCGAAGGGGTCTCCAGCGAAGAGGTCATCGAGGGAGATCACCGGGTGGTGAGGCAGGCGACCCCGAGGCACCCGGCTTCTGAAGAGGACGACCGCCCTTGCCGTCTCTTCGAAGTGGGGTTGGCGCCCTGTTGGGCACACGGCCCTGGCGTCGTTCGTCCGGGGGCACTGCGAGTCCCTGAGCGCGCGGTAGGACCCGGCGACCAATAAGCGATCGATTTCGGGAACAAAGACGGCTAGGCGAACGTTAGGGCAAAGCGCCTAGAATTCGGCACTCTTGTGCTGACGACTTAGACGAGCGGACGTGCGAATTTGGGGGCGACTAGCGAGCGAGCGACTAACGAACCGAGGCGAGGATTAGCGAGATCCAAAGTAGTCAAGGAAGGAACGAAGACCCTTTTCCTAATCAATCCGCCGCCGACGATTTATTAACTAGCGGTAAGCGAACAGCCTTCCAAGCTAGCTTTCGTAAGGGACCCCCTTCTTTGGTGGATCCCCGCTAGCCGCTTCGTTACCTCTCAGTCCGTCTGGCTTTCAATCTATCGACTGTAAGTTTCTGTTCTCGCTTTCGCGACTTGATCTCTCTTTTGGTGTTTGATCCTTTGCTTTTCCGAATGAGATATATTGTAGACTGAGATCTTCCTGCAGGCTGATAGCGTCAGCCAAGAGTCAATTCCGTAGAGTCATATTTAGCGAATATTGTAAATCATTAGCGCCAGTCAACTCCGTCGAGCTATCGATCATCTCCATGTAACTTTCGACTTGTCCAACTTGCAACCACGTGCTTCGCCCGAGGTTGCTGATGAACACCTCGAGCGAAGACGATTCTCTCTGCTTCATTGTCGGAATAAAACAGTAACTAGCTCAATCCTGGCTTGTTCACTCGTGTCGAACCTACGTGCTCTCCTTGTTGTCTGATCTAGCCGCAGCAATCTTGCAAGCCGCCTCGGGAGATTCTCTGTTGCCGTTCCTTAGCGCCTTATTTTTCGCGTAGCTGTTCGAGGCCCATTGTATTAGAGTTTTGAGTGGCTGTTCGATGCCCCTTTTGTTGAGAGTTTTGTGTGGCTATTCGATGGCTAAAGAATCTATTTGAGTGGCATCTCTGATGCCTGGCGCCCATTCCGAATTTGCTAAGGAATCGTAGGCTTCGAATCTCCTGAGCCGAAGTGTCGGGAAAATTATCGTGGAAAGAATAATCTAAAAGTTGTGGAATTCAGTTTCCCCTATGGAAATTTGGTAGCCCAATTAAAGTCTAGTTGATTAGGAAACAGATAATAAATTATCTTTTTCTCATTTATTCTCGAGCCTTGCTTTCGAGCGAGACTCGAGAATATTTCATTATTTTTCTGATAATATCTACCTGTCCAACCACAGGATGACTTTAATGATTGACGAAAACAAAATGGTACACAGGAGAGTAACGATAGTTCTATTGGCTGCAGTCTGTTATACGTATATGCATATTTGCTAGATTAACCTACACCTATGAGATGTCGGAACTGTTCGGAATTGTCGAATACCAGACCAGTTAATGTTAACAATATTAGCATATTCGATAGGGTATACTTCGCCCCTTCAAGTTGTACATATATATTATGACGGGGCAGCGTAGCCCGTCCCAAAACTCCCGCTCTCACGCGAAACCGCCTCGCACTCGCCGCTCAACCTAAACAACCGTTGCTCCAAGGGGAACCGCCCAAACCATCGAATATATGGGCGATTCCACGCAAAGTGATCACACCTTTTGACACTTTGTCTTCGATTTTGATGAAATTTGGTGAACATGTAGTCCTTAATATACAACCACATTATCTGCATTTCGTTGGTAAAAATGTCAATTACTATGCAAGTTATGTGCATTGCAAAATTAGTGCAACTTTTTTTTTAAAAAATCATAACTCTGGAACGGTATGAGATATCGAGGAGCGCGAAACGCGGTTTTACGCAGACAAGATTGAATTTTAATTAAAAAAATATTTGAGGAACGTAGCAACCTTCTTAATTTATTTAAAAATTGTTCAAAAATTTTAATTGTTTATAATTCCGAAAACGCACTTTTGTCCGTTTTGAAAGAAATCATGGAGGTGCATTGAAGTCCCCTCTAAAAGCCCTGTAAATTTCAAGATGGTCAATTTAAAACTCTTTGAGATAAAATTCTTCATGCGATACCGGAACACGAGTTCGGCGTTCAAAGACCAGCGCGCGCCCGTGTGCCACGGATGGTTGCTCATGGACCGCCGCTACCGATCACGGCCAACCGTTCTTTTCACCTAAATAAAGGGCTAATCCTCGGGTACATGGTTGAATTATTCAATCTTTGCCTGAGTGGATGACTCCCGGTTAATACTTAACCATAAAGTACTGAACACTGTTTCCTCTCTGTGTTTACGGTCTAAATTACAGAACGAAGTATCGACAGATTACAATTATCCAACGGACCCCATCGTATACCGAACTGAAAATAATTGTGTAGGTGCATCAAAGGGTCGTGAGTCTGTTTTTGAAATTTTTCCTAGGTCACTCCTAGGTTTCCGAAGTTAAAAAAATGTTCTCCCGATTCATTTATTGAAAATTTTCTCTGCGGATTAAAACAGTTTCTACCACACGATTTCATAGCAAAACAACACAGCGCGTATTATCAAATCTTGAAAAACAGCCTAAAGGAAGGTGAAGTATTAGTTATTTGCGATTCTTCCGAAAATTACGCGTTCGTCATTCAAGATGCGGTTCCATTGAAATAATAATCAAGCGACTATTCACCCCTTCGTTGCATACTACAGAGTAGGAGAAGCGTTAAAACATTTTAATTACATTGCAATTTCGGACATATTACACCACAACACTACCGCAGTCCATTTGTATCATAGTAAATTTTATGATACTTTCAGAAATATCAATCCCGCGATTAATAAAGTATATTATTTTTCTGATGGCGCTGCTGCTCAGTATAAAAATAAAAAGAACTTTCTTAATTTATGTTTGCATTCTAAGGACTTCAACTGTCCAGCAGAATGGCACTTTTTCGCGACATCTCATGGAAAAGGTCCATGTGATGGATTAGGGGGATCGTTAAAAAGAACAGCAGCACGAGCTAGCTTGCAATGAGTAACAGAAGGTCAAATAATAACACCCTTACAATTGTATGATTGGACCAGAATTCACTTTCTTAATGTTTCGTTTAGCTATTCCACTAATGTGGATTATAATAATCACGAGGAAATGCTTTCCAAAAGATATGCAAAAGCCAAAACATTGTCCGATACTCTTAAATTTCACGCACTTATTCCAGTTAATAAAAATAGAATAAACGCGAAACGCTTCTCATTGACTGACAAGTACCAAAGTTTCAATATCGAGTCGTGTTAATTTTTTTTGTTAATCCTACGTGAGTAAATAATTTTTTTTCTATCTGTCTACCTTTTTTCTCCTTGATGTAAACAATCTACATATATTGTGTACTACGTGTACACAATCACAGTTTTTAATGTGGCCTCTGGTCGGTCTCAAGCCCGAATAACACGGAGAGGAAACAGTGTTCAGTACTTTATGGTTCATTATTAACCGGGAGTCATCTACTCAGGCAAAGGTTGAATAATTCAACCATGTACCAGAGACTTAGCCCTTTATTTAGGTGAAAAGGACAGTTGGCCGTGATCGGTAGCGGCGGTCCATGAGCAAGCATCCGTGGCGCACGGGCGCGCGCTGGTCTTTGAACGCCGAACTCGTGTTCCGGTATCGCATGAAGAATTTTATCTCAAAGTTTTAAATTGACCATCTTGAAATTTACAGGGCTTTTAGAGGGGACTTCAGTGCACCTCCATGATTTTTTTCAAAACGGACAAAAGTGCGTTTTCGGAATTATAAACAATTAAAATTTTTGAACAATTTTTAAATAAATTAAGAAGGTTGCTACGTTCCTCAAATATTTTTTTAATTAAAATTCAATCTTGTCTGCGTAAAACCGCGTTTCGCGCTCCTCGATATCTCATACCGTTCCAGAGTTATGATTTTTTTAAAAAAAAGTTGCACTAATTTTGCAATGCACATAACTTGCATAGTAATTGACATTTTTACCAACGAAATGCAGATAATGTGGTTGTATATTAAGGACTACATGTTCACCAAATTTCATCAAAATCGAAGACAAAGTGTCAAAAGGTGTGATCACTTTGCGTGGAATCGCCCATATACTAATGAGCCTCTATCTTGTCTCGAGCCCGATATAGCGACGATACCAGCGAGTCGATCGAGGAGCGGGAGTTAAGCTCGAGGAGAATGGACCCGACGAGTCCTACCTGCGACCCACACAGAGGGCTGCAGATACGCCGATTGACGTGCCGATCAGGCCGCTCTGACCCTGGACCGACGACGGACGACGCAACGGCGACAGACCGACGGACGTACCAGGAGCTCCTAGCTTTCGCTGGCTGAAGGCAGCGGCGGAAAGCGTAGCGTAGCGGAACGATCGATCCCAGCGCGCGGGATCGATACGCGAGCCCTCGATACCGATCGAGACCGATCGGCGCGGCGGCACCGAGAGATCGGTAGCGTACGGCGGGAACGTAACGCTGACCGAATTTTGAGTAGGACCGGAAGCTCCTCACTTTGTGAGCGACCGTCGTAGGAGCCGAGTGCGAGTGCGAGTAGTGTGCGAGCAAAGACGATCTGTGGATTAGAGGATTTACGACCGATATTCGAGTCGAGATTAGATCACGGTAAGCCCAGCGAATTGCCTGCCTGCATAAAGTAATTGTAGATCTCGGTGCCGGCCGTTCACGCTCCAACAAGAGGCTATCCTGGCGCGAGTGACCACCGGTCACTAGGTGGCTACCCCTTGCCGCGACACTTCAAGTTCCCGCAAAGTCACCGGTTCGAGAAGAACATCGCGATTCCTTAGATTGGAAGGCGTACAAAAGCCAGGAGCGGCCCGGCCGCCACCATCAAGCTGCGTAACTTGCATGCTAACGGTTTTGGGTTTTTCCGGCTTCGAGGCTCGTAGATCGGCCGCCCATCTTTTGCAATTGCAGAGCGACTGCAGGATTACGAGAGTTCTGTCCGATTCTCTGGCGTGTCCGAGCCTTCCAGCAGGCGAGCGTCCGGCAAGGGCGACCGGCCGAGATATTAGATTGTATAGCGGTTACGGGAAAGCCGAGGGTCCGAACGCCGACATTCGGACGCGAGCAATTGGACGTTAGGGTTTCCGGCCAGTTCCCGGCCTAGAATAAACATCATTTCCACCCATCCGCGTGTGTTTATTAAGCCTCCTTTTCCCAACCCGAACAACTCCGCCACTCCACCGAGCACGAGCTAGCCTGGTCGACACCGGCGAGGGCCGCTGAGTCCAGTCAGGGGTCAAGCGGGAGGAGCCATCGAGGATGAGGGGAAGCACTATCAGAAATTCAGCCCTTATCGGGGCCTGGGGCCCATTATTTTCCCCTCCTCCCTTCCAGGAGACTCCAGGAGGACCTCGGCGAAGTTGGAGCGCGTCCACCCAGGCCGACGCGGACGAAGATCCCCGGAAAACGCGCTTACAGTACCCAGGTATTCCCTTTTTCTTTACCATCCCGTACCACTTGTACCTTGCTCCCCTTATTTTTTCCCACCTCTCCTCCTCCTGCTTTTTACTCTCCCTCCTTATTATTTCCACCCTTCTCGGGTCCTCCCCTACGTCCCTTAACCTTTCCACCTCTTCCGTCTCCCACCCACTGTGACGGGGCTAGTTTGTCTCGCCACAAGATACTCTTTACTCCAACCGGACAGCGAACCGAGGGACGACAGCGAGACGATGTCCAAGGCGGTGGATACATGAGGTCGAAGTCGGTCCTAACGCGCGGGATGGATTTCGACACCGTCTAACGGATGGAGTCACGGGAGGATTCGGGGGTAGCGGCGCTGAGGGTGTAAAGCCGCGTAGCGAATTAGGAACTCTCTCTCGTCACTCAGATTGCGACAGTCCTAGCGACCACTAGCGTTTGAGCGATTCCCGTAGTAGTCGGAATTTACAGTGAGTGACGAAAGAAGAGAGAGGGACTGCCGAGAGGAGTTGAGATTTCGAGCGACCAAACGTCTGGAGCTTATTGAGACCAGTCCGACTGGAGATCGAGGTTAACGGCAAAAACACCGGCCGTAAAAGATCAGGGTAAGCCTCACACCCTCTTCCCCTATCCTTGGGAATCTTTGCGTAAAGTTCCGAGCCCAGTAGTCGGGTTCCTCGTGATTGTTGTATTTTCTAGTAGGGTCTAATAAACCTGTCTGTGCCCTGCCTTCCTTGCTGCGATTTCACACATCGCATCTGAATCGCGCATAATTTGACTGCGTTCGCCGAACAAAGTGGCCGCCATCTTGCCATTTGTTGCCAGGATCTACGATCGACTGCCCGTTAGAACGGGCGTGTATTCCGATAGAGAATTGCGGCGTACATCGTCCGCCGGAGGTCGGCAGATTTAATTATCGCAGTCCGGAAATCGACCGACCACCTGTCGATCGCTCGCGACGCGTTTCCCTACCGTGGGATTAAATTGTACAGGAGCCCTCGTGGTCTAGGATCGAGAGCGTGTTAGTTCGATTTGGCTTAGGTTAATTAGTTGTACACCGTCGGCCCACCCGACATAAATAAACAGGGTGCTGTTATTTAACGAGACATCTTGATAACTTTCTTTCAGCTATCTGTTAGCCCAGTGTGTCGTCCCTGGCCTCTCGTGCTCCCCGCCCCTCTCCTATTACATCAGGCCAGCCGGGCCAACACTCGCGTTTTCCACCGACCTTTCTCTATCGCTCGAGTTTTCCATCTCCTCTGTGAGCGTATTATTATAAATTTTGGTCTCGATCACGGGGCTTAGTGCCCATCTAAGCACCCAGACGACTCGGGATTCAGAGAGGAGGCTCGGTCGAAGTTTCCCCGTTTTCCTGGCTAGCCAACGAGAACGGTGAACTCGGGAAAGCGGTGGCACTACTCGCCTTATAGAACTCTGCTCTCTCCTCTTCCGACCGTCCCAACGTATTCCCCATCCTTTTTTTTTTTATTTTTACGTGGGGAAATCCTCATGGACACCCCGCCGCCCTGGTGGGAGCGACGGGGTAGTGCCGGACTCTTACCGGCTAAAACCCCACAGTGGCCATCCTCCGCGCTTACTGGGGCGACACCGGGAACTCTGGTCGAACGCGACCGGTGCCGCCCCGTGCCCGCCCCCTAAGGGGAGTTCGTCTCGTGGCGGGGGAGTGGCCATCGCCTCTGTCGCTTTCACGAGTGAGGGAGGCGTCCCCCACTTCCCGCGAGGAGACACGGCTCTCCGCACTCCCTCGCCAACGGCGAACCAATACCTCTTGGGCGGGACGTGCGACCACGACACGCCCTGCCCCGCCTCGGGGCTGCTTTGCGGAGGCGACAGAGCCACCACTCTGCCGCCTCGCGGCCCCTTGGCACATGCCCGGCCCACCGGCTGGTCCGGGCCGCCAAACTTAGTTCGGGGGAACTGCGTCCCCCCGTGCCGGGCGGCGGCGGGGGCGGGGCCTCCCCAGACGGAAGGGGTCCGTCCTCTCCCGCCGCCGCTCCGCCACCTCCTTTTGGAAGAGCACTTCCTCGCAAAAAGCGAGGAAGGCACTCCACGACCTCTCACTGCCGAGGATCTGTCGCATGACCGTCGGCAGCGAGAGGTCCCTTCCAATATACCGGACCAGGACACGGCACTGCTCCCCCCAGGCCCTACAATGCTGGACGGTATGTTGCGCCGTGTCCCGGTCCCCGTCGCAGTGGTGGCACTGTGCCGTCGCCTCCTTCCCGATGCGATGCAAGTACTCACCGAAGCAGCCGTGCCCGGTGAGCACCTGCGTCGCGCGGTAGGAGAGCTGCCCTCTGCCGCGACTCACCCAAGCCTCGAGGCTCGGGAGAATCGCCCCAACGGCTCTGTGGCAGGAGTTGGCTGGGTCTTCCAGCCTCTCCCGCCACATCTCGATAACGAGCCGCCGGGTCTGACGCTTGAGCTCCTCGACCGACCGTTCCGTGGGTGTTCCGCCCCTATCGTGGAGGGCGCGAAGACCCGAATAGGTCCTCGCGTCCCCCATCGCCAGGATGTCCAGGGGCGGAAACCTCGCTAGTAGGGTGGCCGACGCCAGGGAGATCGTACGATATCCTCGCACGACCCTTTTTTTTTTTTTTTTTTGACGCAGTGAAAATCCCTGAACGGATACCCCGTCTCTCTTGGGGGAGAGGCGGGGTTATGTGGGGCTTGCACCCACTAAAAACACAGCGGTGACCTCGAAGACATGACGGGGCGGGCCCTGAGAAGACCGGAGAATGCTACCAGGACCCGCCACTGTCTTGGCACGGGTAGTGCCACATACCCGGGGGGCGGAGTTCCCTCCCCCCGTTGAGCTCCACCTGTAGTTTGAGTGATGGGCGGGCCACACGCTCATCACCCCCTCACGCGGCCGGAGTGCAATGGAGGGACCCAGCCCCCCAGCTGAGCCCCCCGCCGACCGTAAGCCACTTTGAGACTTATCCAGACATAAACCCCGACCGCTATAAAACTTACAGGTTGAAAATGACTAATATTCTTGATCGAATCGAGACACGCATTACACTTCATTGCGGTCTATCCACGATGCAAGGTGTCGTCATTGTCCAACAACCAACAAACGTTCGTCCGAATCGTGTCCTCCTCTCGATATCGGATTTACCTATGCAAATGCTCCCCGCGCGTCTAATACCGGATCTACGATTACGATTACGATACACTTTGATTCTCGTACTGTAATATTACTTTTTTTAATCATTAAAAAAAGTAGAAGCATATACTTTGAAAACTGTACTATCAATCCGAGTGATTGCAATTTTATACAAAAAATAATACTCGATTCTAATTGTAATTCAACAGTCGATTATTAACAAGTAACTTGAGAGATTAGGTGGAAATAAAATAATTCACAATGTTTCGAGGTGCCAGAATTGATTTATTAAACAAAAAATGTTATTTATTTTAATCTTGATTTGTATCCGCCTTGTACCTGGATTTCTTTTGATTCTGAAACAGGTTTTGTACAGATAATTTAGGGTACTATTCCGAATCAGCAAAATTCGGTACTTTGCGTACAATCAGCTGATTCGGAATAGTCGTGTGACACATGTTTGAATTTGTTGCGTCATGGGTAAAGGTTTCAATGCGCGTTCGACACAATGTGTCTCTTGCATATATCACATATTTCTGATATTGTTCATAATGCTATTGAGTCGTCGTTTTAACCTCTGTGTTACAAATTTGAAACTGCATTAAAATTCACATAATTGCTCGAGGCACGTTTGCACGCGAGTCCCGCAAGGAGCGGAACTTGCAGTACAGATTACCGCCACGAGCCAAGTCGGCTTTGCGAGTTCCAGTGATTTATAACTCAGTGTTCCGCGTCAATGACTTGTGTTACGCACAATATAATGCGAATATGCAAGAGACACACCAATGAATGTACTACATACGAAACATTTTACTCATGGCGCAATATTTTGTTTTTCCTATGTCGCCGAGCTAAATCCAATGCCTTACGCTCACTATTCAATCGTTTGACTTCGTAAAATATTCTCATCCTGCCAAATAGCTTCATGAGGAGTAGGTACGGGAAATCTGGACACGGATGTTGGAAATCTATTTCCATGAATGCATTAAACAAACTTTCCAATATCTTTTCTTTGATCGCGAGCGTTTTGAATTTAGCCTCGAAAATTTGCTCCAGTTTACATATGAAAAGAAAAAAGCTATCAGGAGGCATGTACAAGTTACCGAAGAAACTACCACTGCCGTTTTTGTAAGCATTCAAGAAACATAGTATTGTATTTTCATCCAACGTCTCGTACGCTTTCCCGTTCTCCTCACATATTTGGCAAGAGTGAACTGCTAAACATTGTCGAATCAAAAATCCACAAACATATCTAATTGAATTACATTCGTAGACATTGTGCGTTCGATAGCTAACAGGAACGTCAATACTGTCAAGCACGCTTAGACTCTTTACCGAGCGATCATTTGTAATAGGAGGTACTGGAAGGGCCTCGACGACATGGGACATTTCTAATGTAATTTGTCCGCAATCGGCGGCACAATTCTCTGTTTGCCTGCTCGATTGGCGTGGGATTAACATTGTTTCTCCCTTGCTTCCGAACCCAACCAAAGAAATTTTCCACCGGATCCTGATTGAGCCGCCTGGTAAATAAGAATTTGAAGCCTTCCGTACGCAATTTACTCCACAAATCTAGTAAAGCGTTAATGCTGATTCGCCAGCATTTTAGGACGTGCATCCGCCGTGTAACGTCTTTACCGTCAGTACGATCGGTTGCAACGACGGATGCCAGATATTTTTTAACGCCCGTCAAAAATTCAGACTCGAGGAAACGATAGCACGCTAGACTCAAATAATACAACTTTAACGCTAATTTTTTGAATTCCAGCGGATATCGTCTCCCTTTGTCTTTATTCTTGGCTAATTTTACCTGGAGCAGAATAAACGCCTTCTTCGCGTCAGGTATATCGACGAGAAAGTCTTCGAGGGTCGCCTTTGGGTGACCCCTCTCTGCCAATTTTTGCTCCAGCCGTTGTATCTTTCGGTCTCTCGCCCTTATGCCCTTTTTAAGGTTTTGGACGATCGGATGTGATCTTAACACCGAATTTGGGGTCTGAAATGATTTGTTGACCCCCTTCCGCAGACTTTGTTGCTGCTCGCGCATTTCTTTTTCAACTGCTGAAACATACATGATTTGATTACTACATTTGCCAGATTGTACAGGGTAATGCAATGCACTAAACGGGGAATCAGCTTTTTACCATCGAATTAGTGGCAGTATCGACCTTGCGTAATTGTTTTATTAACCGTGTAATATCACCTGTGTTTTGTGTCGCTTAGCACTACACAAAGTGAATCATGGCAGGTACTGGCAGCCTATCGATTAATTGAAAAATGCAAAATCTCGAGCAGCAATAAACTCGTGTCACTAATAATTTGCGGTTATCGACACCCTCCACAATCCACCTGATTTAAAGAAGGTATCTTTTTTTAGCAAACAAACGTTTAAACCGCATTTATAAACATTATATTATGTGTCATGAGCCGATACTATGGAAGTGAAAAGTCACCAGTGACTACAAAGCAAATAGGAAAATAAATAGTGTAGCCGCACTATTCTTCGCAATCGGATGGACGTGGAAATATGCAGCACGAGACGAGTTTACGACTAATAACAGAATGCTATTTGATGGCCTATTTGAATTGCGAGAAATAGAGAAAAGTACTGGTTATTCGGAAACGAACTGGAACCACAAAATTGTACATTCATTACCACAACGACTACTTTGCATTCATCCCAATAATCATAGCCCATTCTTCATAGATTCAGTTCACAGACGTTTGGTATGATGTAAATTAATATGGTTACCATATAATTCATAATTAAGAATAAAACAGTTTCGCCAGAGTGTATAAGTAACGCTTCCTCAAGATTCAGTATTTGTCAGTTTGATTCACTCCGCGTAGTACTGAGCGACAGACAACACAGGTGACATTATGCGGCTAAGAAAACAATTACGCAAGGTCGATACTGCCAATAATTCGATGGTAAACAGCTGATTCCCCGTTTAGTGCATCACCCTGTAGTATGTACTACTGGGTTGCATCGAGTTGTTACATGCAACTAACGAGAAACATACCTTCGCAATCGAACGACTCGTCGCTTCCTGTGATGAGTTTCGATGGGTCTGAAAATACAAAATTGTATTTACAACCATACTCTCGTGTTACGTCACTGTTGTTCCATTTCGAGATTCCTACCTGGTGTTTGCGTCTGTGCCACAATACGTTGCATCCCGGATGGACCTGGAACTGGAAGTATGGAAAACGTTGTGTACCACTCGCTACCCAACAACAGGGTGTATGTATGCTACGCAAACGAAGAAAAGAAAAGCATCAAAGGAAATCATGCCCAAGCATGCCCGCCGCGAATAATTGTCATATTTCTGCTGGGCGTAATATTCTTCGTTTGTTTCTATTCTTGCATGATTTTCTTCTTTCTGTTTGCGCAGCATACATATACCTCGTTGTTGGGTACAGAGTGGCACACAACATCGAATTATCAGTCAAACTTCATACCTGCCGGTGGCACTGGCCGCTTGCCGCGCACCACTTCCTCCACGGCACAGTGTTCCGTGGGTCGCTTTGTACCTCTCGGTACGCGATCTGACGGAACTAAAACTGAAAGTACATTCATAATAAATTTCATAATTGCATATGCGTATAATCCTTGGTACGATGTATGATCCATACCTATTGGTGGCGGTGGTGATGCCAGGACCTTGTCCCCCAACCGTGCAATCGGACGGACCTGCACCTGCATCTGCAATCGGACCAATATTACATCGTCGCTCGCTCGCAGAAGATTGACTTAACGACCCATACGCATCACGAATATTGCTTGTGCCACATACCGAAGCATTGCGGTCCCTCTAATGGCAATTGCACGCGTACAGGCAGATGCAGGGTGGGCACAGGCTTGCCAGATTAGGTGGGGGTTTTGGTGGTGGGGCAATGCTAGCCTTATGGGAAGTGGAAGGAATTCCTTCCAAATCTGGCAAGCTTGGGTGGGCACAGCATCGGCGGTCAACCTGTTCTTCTTCGTACTTGTAAAGTATTTTGCTTCAAAGTGCCTACTGCATACACGTCGGTAACTGGTATGCAGCAGAGTACCACTAGCGCGAACAATGTCGAACAGTTTTTCCAAGCCGCATGCCTTCGCCCACTGCTTGCATCTACAAGAAGTGGTGCAAATTAGTTTTACACTCGAATCAACGTGCGAGGAACTCTATCATTTCGTACTCCCGCTAATATTCAGGAATGTGTAATATAAGTACGTCATACATACCTTTCCTCCTCTTTGGGGAATTTAAAAAGGCTAACGCCTTCATTACAATAAGTCTTGTTGCACTCGGGTATAGCACAAATGCTCTTGGCGTGACCGGCCATCGTTATTGATAGATTTTCACGACAGAGATGTCACTTTCACGAGACACTGTGTTTCACGCACCAAGTTGCAGAGGACTGATGTAGCTCGACGATGCAGGGTGCCAGGACCCTTAAAAATTAGGAAAGCAAAATAGTGGGCGCGCGACGACGAAGGCGCAATATGTATAGTATTGGTTCGTAGAGAACGAGTCTCCCATCATCTGGTGTCAAATGCCACCAACACAAATGCACACGGCTTTCTGTTCGTGAAAAGAATGAAGCATTCTTTTTGTGTCCGTCAATATACTGCATGAACCTTTGGACATATTTCCTGTATCTATTTCATTCCTTCGATTAAGCCAGACCAGTTGTAAGGATTACTCAAACAAGATCAAAATTATCGGAAGACTACTTTGGGGCACTCGCGTGTTAATTAATCAAGCACTTGACCGATTAGTTTTGAGATGAATAGTGCTTTAGCTCGAATAACTTTTGAGCCAACAAATCCGAATATGCTAAGACGAGAACGGTGCAAGGACAGACTGCACGACTACAAATCCCTGCCACACACTATGATCGTAATCTGTTCCTCCGTAACGAGGAAGCCGAGTCTTCAAAATGAGTCAGAAATCTATAAGACGGCCAAGATGAAAAGCTGTTCATAATATTGTTAAGGATTATCATTTTTACAACTATTGGATTTAGGAAACAGGACAAATTTGCAATTTTATTGCTCCTCCCTTTATTTGTGTGTTAAGTACTACCTATGTAACAAATTGTAAAAGATCTATGCGATCTTCCGCTGCTGCGAAACTGTGTAATCATTTAAGCATTAAATGTGTAATCAATAATCATTCCAAACATGTTACTTTATACGAGACAAATTCCGGCAGAGTCAATTTTTATCGACTTCGAAAAGGAGGAGGTACTCAATTCGACCGCTATATATATATTTTTTTTTAATGTTGGTCCGGCGAGAACGCTGAGATGGATGGACCGATCTTGATGAAACCTTGCCTATCTTATAGAGCAGTGCTGTCCAGCGGAGGGGCCCCTACCGCGCTGGGTTCCCCTTCCACGCTACCCGTGCCGAGCTGCTGCGCTACCTGACCCCACCCACCGCGCTACCCAGCGCAACCGGCGGCGCTACCCCCACCACCGTAGTTCCCCTAGCTCGCGCACCACGAGCCGCTCTACCTGCTCCAGGCTGTAGCAGGCCAAGACGGCGTGTTATTGCCGCCTTTTAAATTACAATGAAACATACTTTTCAATTAAACTTTTTACTTATTTGTGCTCATTATTCTCTTTTATATTTATCTGTAAAAAGGGAGCTTGTTTTTAATTATTCAGAGTAGTAAAAAAATATATGTTGAAGATGATTGTATTCAGTTTTTATTTTTAAATTAAATTAAAAATCATCATGGTTCGAAACGTCGTCCACGTCTTTATTTCTTTGTGTTATTTCTTTTCTTCCTTATTTGCCTGAAAATAAATTCATTGTTTTTAAATGTTTTTGTTGCACAAAAAGTGTGTTTAAAAGGTTTGTACTTATCTTTTTTTAGAAACGTGGCGGATAACTTATTTCCTCTGTCATTCATCTCCCATTTATCTGAAAAATTAATGATATTAATAATGCTTTATGCGAATTAAAGATTATTAAATTAAATAAACATTTTATTTTTAATACTTAGCTTCTTGGATGAAATAATATGCCTTGAAAACACTAAGAACATGTTTATCTGCGGTGTTAAAATCGCCGATGATGGATCCTGTTATGAAAAAGAAACATGGAATTCAGTTCAAATAAAATACAAAATATTTAATGAAAATTAGCAGGCTAATGAAAAGAAGGGGTACTCACGTCCACAAGGTAGGGATAAATTAAACTCAAGACTAACAGAAGAATACATAGCTGTAGCAGAGAACAAAAAAGTGACATAAATTTATTAAATAGAAGCAAAGCAATAAGAATAGCGAATATAAGAAGAAAAATAAACACAGGCAGAAGAAATGCAAATCCTGACTCATTCGGACATATTATTCACATTAACATACTAGTCGAGTAGCAAATTAAAGGATATTTAATTTTGTATATTGCCCAATTGGGTTTCGTTTGAAATGTCGCGAGGGCTCAATGGTAAATCGGTAATGGGTTTGTTCGGAGTGGCGGTTTGCTCGGTTTCCAACCAGTTTGCGATTTGCTTTCCCGTAAGGTGCTGCTGTGTCTGACGATTGGAAACTGGTTGGAAACTGAGCAAACTGCCACTCCGAGCAAACCCAATAGCTATCCGAAGGGTACTTTTTAACGATATTGCACTTAAACAATTTCGCTGGTTATTTTTAATTGATTTGAGCGCGGAAAAACTCGTCTCATAAATGTATGTCGACGGGAACACAGAAACAATTCTAAGGCCAAAGTTGCGTAAACAGGGGAAAATTTCCGGTGGCAGAAGTTTCAATAAATCGATTTCTCTGTCTTTGCTAGTTTGTAATTCCGAATGGAAATGTAACTCGCATAATTCTTTATGATAACGCGAATCTTGATCTTCAATAACAGCACCGAGAGGATTTCCAAACAAACTAATATTCGAACTTATATTATTGAAATCTTTAAACCGTGAATTAAACTCATTCACGATTATTAAAATCTATTCCTGATACGAGGCAAACGTAACATGGGAAAACTCTGTTTTTATTATTTCACAGCAGGGAAATAAAGAGAAATCTTCCTGTTTCAACCGTGTTTCGAATAATGACAGTTGAAGTCTGAACGCGTTTATATGCCCGAAATGAATCAGCAACAGTACGTTTTTTTCCTTGCAACTTCAAATTTAAGTCGTTAAGGTGAGAGGTCATATCTGTTAAAAATGCTAACGCACACAGGAAATCGGGGCTTTCTAATCTTGAATAAACGAAGAAACATCCGATTTTCTTTCAGACTTTAATAGTAGATTGTGATACAAGTGCGGAAAGTGGCTAATTTCCAGACGCGTGAAGTTGCTGCATGAGCCGAAGGCGTAGCACTCGCCTTCAGCTCATACGACAACTTCCACACTCGTCCTCCTGTCAATGCCATATACGCTAAGGCGAATGATGTAAATTCTTGCGTCTGGAGGTTGGCTACCTTACGCACTAATAGGACACTATATTTTATGCAATCAATGGTGCGAAAGTTTACTAATTTGACGCTTGTTGTTCATCGAATCATCGATACAACCCTGAGCAACTTGACTTGGTCTCCATCCGTGCCGTTTTAGTGTGGTCATGTCACTACTTTTATCGCTACTTTCAGCAAGCATGCAATAACAGAGTGAATATAGATTAGAGTGCGGAAATCAGCCACTTTCTGCACAATACGCAGGCCTCGAAAAGTGAACTTTCGCACCATGCGTTGCATAAAAATAATGCCAGTTCTTTCCTGACAGCAAAAAAACGCTTTAAACAATTACCTGAACTTAGCCACCTCACGTCTGTATGCAATAACAAATCATCGTAAGCTGCATTCGTTTCCCTTAAGAAAGATTGCAACTTACGATGGGAAAGCGCGCGGTTTCCCCCTCTAACGAGATTCGTGATTTTACTCACCTTTTTCATAGTGGTGAATAATTTTAATGATTTTCCATATAATACTTCCTGGTGTATTATACAGTTTAGTGCACTTTGCACTGTCCGTATAAAAATAGCCAACTGACTAACATCCGTAATATCCGTGCTTTCGTCCAAACATAGTGAATAATATACACTAGTTTGGATCAAAGCACGTAGTTTGTCTATTAAAATTTCATTAATCTTTGCTACGCGTCTGGAAACCGTTTGATGAGACAAGGGGTTGGCTTGAAATTGTTTTACGGCCAAAGCATTATTAAATATTTTGGCTACCGCGACTAAAATATTTTTCCAAATTGAAGTATTATGATATCAAAAGGGTACAGTAATATCAGCACAGGTAAACCCACTTACTGGCCAACAGACATGTCGAAAATACCAGATCTGCTGGACTTCTTTGATGCGAAAGGTATCTCACTAAATTACGTTGATGTGAACACATGCTTTGATCTATCATCAGATCATTCTGCAGTTATATTATCACTAAATACAACAGTAGTACAGAAAGAGAAACGCCCGTCACTCTTCAATGCAAAAACCGATTGGCTCTCTTTTCGAACATACATAAACGAAACGCTAGATCTCAAAGTTCCATTAAAAACTGACAAAGATATTGAGGATACTGTAGAAATATTAACAAATCAGATCCAAACTGCTGCATTTAAATCTACACCACAACTGAAGTCAACAAGAGGAAATGAAATAAACTATCCCAGATTTATAAGAAAAAAATCACGGAAAAAAGGAAGGCCAGAAGGAAATGGCAAACATCTAGACATCCAGAAGATAAGACAGAACTAAATAAGTTAACAAAACAACTAAAAAAAATTCTACAAAAGATGAAGAATGACAACATTCGGGAATATATACAAACTCTATCTCCTCACCAAAAGGATGATTACTCTCTATGGAAGATTACGCGAAAATTAAAAAACAGACCAAAACTCCATACTCCCCCGATAAGGAAAGAAGACAACTCATGGGCAATAAAAAATACGCAAATTGCTGAAACATTTGCAGTGCACCTCTCCAAGGTATTTAAACCCAATCCCTAGGTGGTAACAAATGATGAAGACAATGATGTTAAGGAATACTTGAGTGCACCACTACAACTTACCAAACCCATTGAACACTTCAGTCCTAACGAAGTAAGAGGAACAATAAAATTGATGAACAACAGAAAAGCACCCGGATGCGACCTAATAACAGCAAAAATATTGAAAGAATTACCAAGGAAAGGAATCGTCGCAATAACCCAAATATTCAATGCCATGATTAGAATCCAATACTACCCAGTGCAATGGAAATTCGCTGAGATCATTCTCATTCCTAAACCAAATAAGCCGGAAACTGAAGTAACTTCGTACAGACCGATCTCATTATTACTAATATTAACTAAACTCTTTGAAAAAATACTGATGGCACGACTCAGAAGAGTTATAAAAGAAAATAATGTTATCCCACCGCACCAATTTGGATTTCGAGACAGCCATTCCACAATTGACCAAGTTCATCGTATAGTTAATGAAATTGAAAGATGCTTTGAAGAACGTAAAGTATGTTCTGCCGCCTTTATAGACATAAGTCAAGCTTTTGACAAAGTATGGCACACAGGTTTGCTATATAAAATCAAACAAAATCTTCCAAATAACTACTATCTCCTTCTAAAATCCTACCTAAATAAAAGATATTTTCATGTGAACCAAAGTGGCAGCTTCTCAAAAAAATACCCGATTTTAGCAGGAGTTCCACAAGGAAGTGTATTGGGACCGACTTTATATCAAATCTTTACGTCAGACCTTAAATGTAAAGAGAACGTGTTAACAGCCACATATGCTGACGATACAGCCATTCTAGCCACACACGAAAACCCCCTAGAAGCATCAAAACTTCTGCAACGATCCTTGAATGGAATTTCAACATGGGCAGATAAATGGAGAATCCAAATCAACGCAGGGAAATCAGTCCATATCACATTCACACTGAAACATACATCAGCCTCAGCGATTAAATTATATAACGAACACCTTACTATAAAAGATAGCACAAAATATCTAGGGATACACCTGGATCGAAGACTTACCTGGAAAGACCATATTAAAGTCAAGAGAAAACAGCTGGACTACTAACCAGACGACTGTACTGGATTTTAGGCTATAAATCTCCGTTAACGTTGCAAAATAAAATACTGCTATATAAAACTGCACTAGTACCAATATGGACATACGGCATACAACTGTGGGGATGTGCCAAAAAGTCAAACATTGATTTCATCCAAAGATTTCAGAATAAAACATTAAGAATGATTTCAGCCGCTCCGTGGTACGTCTCTGGAGACTGCCTCCACAAGGATTTAGAAGTAACGTATGTCAAAGACCAGTTTCAAAAATTTGCGGCATCACACAACAGAAGAATAAATAAACATCCCAATGAAATAGCCAAAACCCTAGGACAAACTCCTGGAATAAGACGTCTGAGAAGAGCGAAGCCTCCCGATCTATCCAATGTGTAACCACACCAATATGCAATTCTCTTTATGGAGACACTACTGAGTGTTATCCACACACATGATACATAAAATTCATCAGATTTGCTGGTTGGCCTACATCGGCCAGTTGTAAATATATGTTAATAATAATAAAAAAATAAATAAAAAAAAAATTGAAGTATCTGAAAATGCTTTTCTTGTTCGTACAATTTCCCAGGACACTACATATGAGGCTTCGAAAATTAATCGACTACTAATAGTGTGAGAGTAAAAGATGTGAACATAGGAGTATGTATATGTGTATGCATATGAAGAGCGATGGTTGTTTGATAATTGGTGTGTGGGCTTGGGGAGCGGTTCGTCTAGAGTGTACTCGCGGAAATCTTAATAAAAGTATGAGTTTAGATTGAAGTCCTGTGTATTCTTCAGTGAGAGCTTCTTCTGAGTTGATATATTATATGAGTGATTTGTGAATATTCCTAGTGCATTGAGAGGGCTCCTTGTGAGCTGAAGTATTTGTGAGGGCTCCTTAAGGGCTGATGTATTGAGAATCCTACAAATTTTGGGGGCTCAGCCGGGATTGATTAAACATACCCGTATAAGCAACTAAAGAATAGCGTTGAGTTTTGAAAGAGTGCATGAGTATTTTTGCAAAGATTTTGAAACAATTCATTTTGAGGTTTAGTGGTCATGAATTATATGACACTTGAAGTAGGTAAATGACAAGAAACGAACTATCAGATAATCTTTGAGAGCGTTCCATATTCACGTCTTAGAAAATTCTTAATGTTTGAAGTAACTACTTTTATTTCAATTGTTCTCTGACGTTTGCCGTTAGACTGTAACTTCTGACAGTTGAGTTGCATGACAGCCTCAGAACGATCGGGACTGATCATTAGAAAGAGTCTTCGAGCAATGAGCAAAAAGAATCCCAAAAATTTCACGGCAGATCAGTTGAGAGAGAAGCTGAGATTGTTGAATCTTGAAACCAGTGGACTCAAGAACGAGCTGATCAAAAGGCTTATGGCAGCGGACCCTTCCGGATCTTGGTCGAGGGCCGAGCACATTTCTGAAACCTCTGACCCTGCCCCTCTGTTAGAGGAAGAGATTGATGAACAAGACTCCCATATAACTGGTAGGACCCTAGTTAACGAGACACAGGTGAGAAGAGACGCTGAAATGGAAATATTACGTCGAGAAAAAGAGATTATGGAACGAGAATTGGAGCTAACGCGTCGATAATTGAAAATTGTGCGGCGAGAACGGCAATTATTGGATATATCTCAGCCAGTAGCTCAACAGCCGCCCAAACAGTTTACAACAAAATTGTCGTCTATAATTGAGATGTTGGAGTACTTTGATGGTTCTAGTGGGATGTTCAAAGCATGGAAAAGTCAGGTACGTTGGCTCAGGACTGTGTATGAGCTTCATGAACATGATGTGAAGAATTTGATTGTTTCGCGACTATCGGGAAGAGCACGTCAGTGGTTTCATTCGAAGTCTGAATACATTGCACTTCTATCTGATGAGCTTTTATTAGAAATTCAAGAAATGTTTCATGATGAAGAAGGAAAAGCTGATAGGAGAATTAAATTTGAGGGAAGAACTTGGAGGAAGAGTGAAACTTTCAAAGAATACTTTCACGAGAAAGTTATCCTGGCGAATCAGGTACCAATTGACGAAGAGGAAATGGTCTCGAACATAATTCGGGGCATTCCTGACCCTGATCTGCGCGATCAAGCACGAATGCATTCGTTCGCATCAAAGACACTCTTACTGAAGGCATTGGAGGCAGTTCCATGGCGTTTAAGGTTAACTAGTGCTGAGGACGGGGATCGCCCTTCCAAAAAACCTCGAAGAGAATTTTTCAAGGATAAAAATGCGGTGAAAGACGATCCAACAGTGAGGCGCTGTCCAAGTTGTGGTTCAAAGGATCATGTTCTTCTTGATTGTCCCACGAGACAGAAGGGTCCTAAATGTTTTCGATGTCAAGATTTTGGTCATTTGGCAATGGCCTGTCCTAAGAAGGTGAAGAATATTTACACGATTTCTCAACGCGTTAACAAGAAGTATTTTAAAGAGGTACAGATTGCTGGAATGAAATTAACTGCGTTGATTGATACAGGTAGCGATCTATCCTTGATGAATGCAAGTGAGTATTTTGAAATTGGGGCACCACTTCTACAACAGAACAAGATGCACTTTCGCGGTCTGGGTGCTAAAAATCAAAATTATACGTTAGGAGAGTTCGATACGCAAATAATTATAGACCAACAGATGTTTACAATTTTGATCCGTGTAATCCCTAATTCTATCATGAAATTTGATCTATTGATTGGTGCTGATTTTTTGCGAACAGTCGAGGTGCAAATATTTGGGAACGATATTAATATCCGGAAAATTGCAAACACTCAGGAACTTAATAGTTTGTTTGAGATTCTTTCTATAGAATGTGAGGAGCATACAACTGATTATAATATTGGCAAAGTAGAATTAAAAGAGGAAGTAGAAAAAATGATTAATGCATATAAACCTGAGCCTGGGAAAATCCAAGATGTTGGAGTTAAAATGTCCATCATTTTGAAAGATGAAGAGCCAATTTACCAAAGACCAAGGCGGTTATCCCCGTCGGAGAGAGAGAGAGTGTAAACCAGCAAGTATCTGATTGGCTTCATGACAGTATTATTCAACCTTCGATCTCTGAATTCGCCAGCCCAGTGGTAATAGTTAAAAAGAAGGATGGTTCAGATCGTCTATGCATAGATTATAGGAAAATTAACAAAAAGATAATGAATGATCGTTACCCTCTCCCTCTTATCGAGGATCAACTTGATCTGTTACAAGGAGCGAAGATATTTAGTACCCTTGATTTAAGAAATGGATTTTTCCATGTGCCTGTCGAGGAGGCTAGCCGAAAATATACCTCCTTCATAGTTCCTGATGGACAATATGAGTTTTTGAGAGTCCCGTTTGGACTCTGTAATTCTCCTGCAGTATTTCAAAGATATGTAAATACAGTTTTCAAAGACTTAATAGCTTTAAGAGTGATCTTAACTTACATGGACGATTTGATTTTATCTTCATCAGACTATGAAACGGGGTTGGAAAAACTACAATATGTGTTGAATGTGGCGGCTCAATTTGGTTTAGATATTAATTGGAAAAAGTGCTATTTTCTTCAAACGCGAGTTGAATTTTTAAGTCATATTGTAGAGAATGGAGAGGTGCGTCCATCAAAACACAAAACTGAACCAGTTATGCAATTTCCGTTGCCGAAAACACTTAAACAGTTACAAAGTTTTCTTGGTTTGACTGGATATTTCCGAAAATTTATTCGAAACTATTCCATGATTGCGAGACCATTAACAAATCTATTACGAGCTAATGTCGAATTCTTCCTCGGAGACAACGAATACGATGCAATTCAACGATTGAAAATAGCACTAAGCGAAAAACCTGTATTACGATTGTACAACGCGCAGGCAGAGACTGAATTGCATGCAGATGCATGTATGTATGGGTATGGAGCAATACTTTTACAGCGAAATAGCGAAAATGGTGCTTTACACACTGTGTACTATGTCAGTGGGAAAACTACCCCTGCAGAAGAGAAATACACTAGCTATGAATTAGAAGTACTAGCGATAGTAAAAGCGCTCAAAAAGTTCCGAGATTATTTGTTAGGAATAGCATTTCGGATAGTAACTGATTGTCGTGCATTTGCGCTAACTATGGAAAAGAAGGACCTATGCGTGAGAGTAGCTCGCTGGGCACTTATTTTAGAACAGTTTAATTATAAAATCGAGCACCGATCTGGAAACAGTATGGGACATGTTGATGCTCTCAGTCGTAATCCACTCCCGACTTGTTTCGTGATCGACGAGGACGAGTCAAGTTTATTAAAGAGATTTGAGAAAGCACAACATGAAGATGAGAGTATCAGAAATATTTTGGACTTAATTACAAATCAACCCAACGATGAATACGAAATAAAAGGAGTGACACCTGAGGACAGGTGCCTATGCAGGAAGGCCGAGTGTGAGAGTTTGACGCCAAGTGTGAGAGTGAGTGTGAGTGTGAGCGTTTATGTTTAGTGTGAGAGTAAAAGATGTGAACATAGGAGTATGTATATGTGTATGCATATGAAGAACGATGGTTGATTGATAATTGGTGTGTGGGCTTGGGGAGCGGTTCGTCTAGAGTGTACTCGCGGAAATCTTAATAAAAGTATGAGTTTAGATTGAAGTCCTGTGTATTCTTCAGTGAGAGCTTCTTGTGAGTTGATATATTATATGAGTGATTTGTGAATATTCCTAGTGCATTGAGAGGGCTCCTTTTGAGCTGAAGTATTTGTGAGGGCTCCTTAAGGGCTGATGTATTGAGAATCCTACAATAGCACTATCTTGGGAAATTAATAGTCTTCAAAAACTCACGTCTCTTGCTAAAAGACCAATGTTTATATGCGCTTTCATGAAGTCTCGTATAATGGCGCGATATATTGAACGTACGTCGATTTTTCAATTTTGAATTACAAATTGGACACTGTGCCCCATCGCCAGAAACAAACATAGGATATCTAATTTCCCGGTCACTTAATGAATAGTTTGAATCGGACGTAGTTGGTGAAGACATTCTAACCAAATGTTATATACACACAGCAAAGAAAGTGAAAAGATAAATGCTAAATAAAAGGAAGGCAACCCAAAGGTTAAGGAAAGCAAAAGGGATCCAATAAAGGAGATCTATTAGCAAAAGGGTATGCAACGCAACAATCAATGATGTTGAACAACTACCGGTCGGTAAAGTGTTAAGGAGAGGCATGAAGTAACAAAGAGCTCTTTACCCAATAGGAGTTTCAATTATGAAGAGCACGCGCCAAATAATAGGAAGACAATCGTGCTCATTTTGCGTCCCTGTGTAGTCAAGAACACTCTTGGTTACGAAAAGCACGCATCAAGAAAAACGAAGAGAAACATACTAATTTTTCATTCCTCTGTAGTACAGTGGAGAACAGCACTACTCTGTAGCGTCTTAGTCGCTGAGCACACGGGCTAGGAGCGTGGGAGGGGCAGGCGCTCAGCACAGTCCCCTCCCCAAGCGCTGCTGCCGCCGAGAGCGCCTGGAGTGGCGAAAGCCCTGTGCTCCCGGGAGCAGCTCTTGGACAGCACTGTTATAGAGGATGCTCACAGTTTGGTCCCGTTATAAATTTTTTCAAAATTGTTTAACGCTAACCATTGTTATTGCATAAAAAGCAACTTTTTCGCTGGTTTCACGTTTCTACTAAAATTTCGTTTGTCCGGTGTGATTCCTGCGATAGATTGACTGATCGGGATAAAACCTTTGCTATCTTATAGAGGATGCTCGCACTTTGGTCCGAATATAAGTTTTTCCGAAATTCTTTATAAACACCGAACTTTCGATTGTTCGGCGATAGCTTTGGGACGGCTTGTTCGTTAGGGATGACACTTTTGGTAACTTATAAGGGAAGTTCTCACGATACACCCTCTTGTATAAATTTCGCAATGTACAGGGTGAGTCAGTTGCCTTTGAATCAGATATTACCGACCGCGCCAGCGTCTATCCCTCTATCCCGTAGGCGCGGTCGGTAATACCTAATTCAAAGGCAACTGACTCACCCTGTACAAGCTTTTCTTTCTTCAAGAAATTCGGCTACATTTGTTTATCTGTAATTGGCTACACCAGTGCAGCGATGAAATTCGAAACGAAATCGACAGCGAACTATCGTTTTATTCATTTCCTATACTAAGAAGCATTAAATAAAAAACTATATTTTAAAAAAAAATGTGACCGACTTCGAAAACTGACAAAGTTTCAGACAGCTGAAAACGGAAAAACAACCCGCACAAAAAATGCTCCCAAAAGTAAAAAATAATTTGTTGTTTCAATGGATACATAAATTTGCAGTCATAATATGCGATTTTGGCAACTTTCCCCCATTAAGATTAATGAGGAAATAACTTTCCTAGCAAACACGCATATACATATAACAGACTACAGGCAATAGAACAATCGTTATAGAGAGAGGGAGAGAGGGATGGAGGGAGAGAGAGGGGGAGAGAGAGAGGGAGCGAGAGGGAGAGGGAGAGAGAGCTCGAATGAAGCGCGCACACGCCAAGTTTTTTATTATTATTATTGTTAATCGTTAATTTACTGCGAATTTATTGTTAATTGCTGATGCGAGTTAAATCGAGGTATCTTTGAATGAAAACTTGGGTTTCTTGTATGTTATTAATTATATCTGAATTATAACTTGGCTTTCGTTTACCAATGATATCTATTTCTATTTTTGATAATTTTTAAATGACTTTTGCAAGATTGGTGGGTTGGTGAGTCCGGTGGTTTGGGTTGTTGAGTGGTGGCGGCGGCGACGGGGGGGGGGGCCTACTTGGCTTTTTTTTTCATTTTAATGTTTTTGGGGGGATCTCAGTTCTTTTTGTTAGTTAATCAGTCAAATAAAAATATAATTTGTTACTACTTATCAACGATTTAGTACGAAAGTTAACGCCAGGCCACAATCCGTATGTATTATCAGGAAAATAAAGAAATATTCTCGAGTCTCGCTCGAAAGCAAGGCTCGAGAATAATGTATAGCTTACGTTAGTGTATGGGGACTCTAAATTTAACGGGGAGAACTGAATTTCCCAACTCGTATAATTTTCCTCTCGCGATAATTTTCCCGATACTTCGGCTCGGGAGATTCGAAGCCTACGATTCCTTAGCGAATCCGGAATGGGCGCCAGGCATCAGAGATGCCACTCAAATAGATTCTTTAGGCCTCAAACAGCCACACAAAACTTCAGCAAAATAGGCATCGAACAGCCACTCTAAACTTCAACACAATAGGCCTCGAACAGCCACTCGACAATTAAGGCGCTAAGGAACGGCAACAGAGAATCTCCCGAGGCGGTTTGCAAGGATTGAGCTGGTTAATGTTTTATTCCGACAATGAAGCAGAGAGAATGGTCTTCGCTCGAGGTGTTCATCAGCAACCTCGGGCGAAGCACGTGGTTGCAAGTTGGACAAGTCGAAAGTTACATGGAGATGATCGATAGCTCGACGCAGTTGACCAGCGCTACTAATTTAACAGAATCCGCAAAATCTGAACTCTATGAAGTGACTCTTGGCTGACGCTATCAGCCTGCAGGAAGATCTCAGTCTACACCATATCTCATTCAGAAAAGCAAAGGATCAAACACCAAAAGAGAGATCAAGTCGCGAAAGCGAGAACAGAAACTTACAGTCGATAGATCGAAAGCCAGAAGGGCTGAGAGACAACGAAGCGGCTAGCTGGGATCCACCGAAGGAGGTGGTCCCTTACAAAAGCTAGCTGGGAAGGATGTTCGTTTACCGCTAGTTAATAAATTGTCGGCGGCGGATTAATTTGGAAAGGGTGTCTTCCTTCCTTCCTTCCGTCTTAGAGTACGCTTTAGTTCGCTAGTCTCCCTCTCTGTCCGCCAGTATTTCGCTCGGGGACCGTGGGATCGCACGTCCGCTCGCGTTAATCGTCAGCACAAGGGTCCCGAATTCTACGCGCTTTGCCCTAACGTTCGCCTAGCCGTCTTTGTTCCCGAAATCGATCGCTTATTGGTCGCCGGGTCCTACCGCGCGCTCAGGGACTCGCAGTGCCCCCGGACGAACGACGCCAGGGCCGTGTGCCCAACAAGGCGCCAACCCCGCCTTGAAGAGACGGCAAGGGAGGTCGTCCTCTTCAGAAGCTGGGTGCCTCGGGGTCGCCTGCCTCACCACCCGGTGATCTCCCTCGATGACCTCTTCGCTGGAGGCCCCTTCGGAGGCTGCTGACCCCTTAATGTCCGTCCTGGTCGAGCCGAGTCCTCTGGGCTGGCAGATTTGGTGACTTCGGGTTCGCAGGGTGGATGGTCGTCCCTGCTTGCTGCTTCCTTATAGGCTCGGACGATTGTACAGGCGTTAATAAAGGATTTCTTGATCTCGCTCGAACAGTATTGGAGACGCTATTTGCCGCTACTACAGCGGCGCTAAATTTGAGTGAGGAGACGCTTTGTGACAGGCGCCATGCGTAACGTCACAGTATTATTAAAATAATAAACAGTTAAATAATGAAATTCCATCCCTTCTTTTTTCTCATCTAGTATGTAATTGGAACCTTTTTTTAATCTGCTCACAAATTTCAGGTTTATCGCTGAAGTGATATTCTCCCTTATTCAAAACATTTGTGATGAAGTGTGGAACTTGTCAAATGTGAAGCTAAGAACCACCCAAGCGACAGGTTTGCAATTTGATGAGTAGATACTAATACTGATACAACTTAGGAACAGGCCGCCATTACCAATCCGTATTTGTTCAGTACATTTCAGGTCATTGGATTAAGTACTTCACAAGCTACACATTTGACATGGATGCAGCTTATCTGTACAATGTGTTACGTTCAAGAGGTAAGGACATAACAAATGTAACATATGAAGCGTTGGACTTCATTATATGAAATTCAAAGCTATGCTATCTAATGGCAATTCATTTTCGTCCAACAAATTTGGAGTCCTTCGCTTAAGTTTATGAAGTGTGGAACTTGTCAAATGTGGAGCTAAGAACCATTCAAGCGACAGGTTTGCAATTTGATGAGTAGATACTAATACTGATACAACTTAGGGACAGGCCGCCATTACCAATCAGTACTTGCTCAGTACATTTCAGGTCTTTGATTTAAGTAATTCTCAAGCTACACATTTGACATGTTTAATACTTCAACAATATGATGAATAAGAGGGGGATTCAGCTTATCTGTATAATGTGTTACGTTCAGGAGGTAAGGACGTAACAAATGTAACATACGAAGCATTGGACTTCATTATACGGAACTCAAAGGCATGCAATCTACTGGCAATTCATATTCGTCCAACAAATTTGGAGTCCTTCGCTTACGTTATACATCCTCTCCTCATTCAACACATGTGAAGAGTGTGGAACTTGTCAAATGTGTAGGCTAAAAACGACTTAAGCGACAGACTTGAAACTTGATGAGCAGGATACTAATTTTCCACGATTAGTATGCCCCTAAATTAATATTACGATTAGGCTCAATACTTAATAAGTTCTATCTCTTATTCAACACATTTGTAATGTCAAATTTGAAAAGGGCGTACCCAAGAACCAGTTCAATTATAGATTTCAAACTTGCTGAACAGATACATAATTAAAAAAAATATTTTTAAAAAAATGTGACCGACTTCGAAAACTGACAGAGTTGCAGAGAGCTGAAAACTAAAAGAGCTAAAAAGTAAAAAACAAGTAACACAAAAAATGCCCTGAAAAGTAAAAAATAACTTCTTATTGTCATGGATACAGAAATTTGCATTAAGCCTAAATATTCTGCAACTTTTCGGAGGCGGCGCAAATATAAGTAAAATATTACTGGCAAATACTGGTGTGTCTTACCCGCGCTTATCCGTATTTTCTTTCTTACCCGTGCTTTCTCACTCTTGCTTTCGTACTCTTCCTCCCTCCTGTCAATCTCTCTCTCTCTTTCGATCAATCTCTATCCCTATATATCTACCTGTCTAACCACAGGATGACTTTAATGATTGACGAAAACAAAATGGTACACAGGAGCGTAACGATAGTTCTATTGGCTGCAGTCTGTTACGCGTATATGCGTATTTGCTAGACTAACCTACACCTATGAGATGTCGGAATTGTTCGGAATTGTCGAATACCAGACCAGTTAATGTTAACAATATTAGCATATTCGATAGGGTATACTTCGCCTCTTCAATTTATACATATATGTGTACATAGAGACCACGAGTTTTTCCAGATTTGAGTGTGAGGATTTCGTGACTTTTGTAATATTTTACTTATATTTGCGCCGCCTCCGAAAAGTTGCAGAATATTTAGGCTTAATGCAAATTTCTGTATCCATGACAACAAGAAGTTATTTTTTACTTTTCAGGACATCTTTTGTGTTGCTTGTTTTTTACTTTTCAGCTCTCTGGAACTCTGTCAGTTTTCGAAGTCGGTCACATTTTTTTAAAAATATATTTTTTTATTTAATGCTTTTTAGTATAGGATATCAATAAATTGATGGTTCGTGGTCGATTTCATTTTGAATTTCATCGTTGCACTGGTGTAACAGTTATAGACGAAGAAATGTAGCCGAATTTGTTGAAGAAAGAAAAGCTTGTACATTCCGAAATTTATGCAAGAGGGTGTACCGCGAGAACTACCCTTATAAGTTACCAATCGACAATGGAAAGTTCGGTGTTTATGCAATAACAGTTGTTAATGTTAAAGAATTTCGGACACATTTATATTGGGGCGAAAGTGCGAGCATCCTCTATAAGATATAAAAGGTTTCATCCCGATCAGTCCATTCATCGCAGAGATATCGCCGGACAAGCGAAATTTTAGTAGATACTTATAAGCCACTAAAAATTGGAGTTTTAAGCAACAACAATGGTTAACGTTAAACATTTTGGGAAAAATTTATATTGGGACGAAGCTGTGAGCGTCCTCTATAAGATAGACAAGGTTTCATCAAGATCGGTCCACCGATCTCGGAAATATCGCCGGACAAACGAAATTTCTAGTAGAAACGTGAAATCAGCGCGAAATACGGTTTTTAAGCAATAACAATGGTTAATGTTAAAGAATTTCGACAAAATTTATATTGGGACCAAGCTGTGAGCATCCTCTATAAGATAGACAAGGTTTCATCCCGATCGGTCCACCCGTCTCAGAGTTCTCGCCGGACAAACATTAAAAAAAAATATATATATAGCGATCGAATTGAGTACCTCCTCCTTTTCGAAGTCGGTAAAAATTACAGAAGTCAAAGATCTAAAGTTTACTGAGCAAATACTGATTACTAGTAAGGTTCGTAGTTCAGAAATCATTTACATGAAAGACCTGAAGTATCACTTGGTGAACAAATTGTTGCTTTTTCATTTAAGTAAGTCCTGGTTATGCACTTGGCAACTTTGGTAGTCTATAATTGTATTGAATTAGAGGATATTGCTTAACAGTGTTAGATTGAGTAGGGTCATAAAGCTGTACCAATGAGAGAATACAACTGTTAAATTTGTCAGATATCCTCCCGTAAGATATTCCTGTCATAAAATAGCCCACATAACCAATCACTCGAACGTCAAGGAAATAAGACATCTACCCATCTTGTGTTAGAGAGAAATGGTAGACATGTAGAAAGAGACTAACTAACATCAGTTCACATCTGCCTTCTCTCTCTAGCATAACATCATCTCGCAGCTAGAAATATTGATATAATATATGAACATTCTGCCACCTAGCGTGGAAAATATGTGACCTACATTTTTGGCCTGAATCTTCTTCTGAATCGTTTTCGCACGAGAAAATAAGAGGAGGAAATTCATATCTCTTGAACGCATGGACCAATTTCCTTGCTCTTTAGCTTATTGGATTCAGAAAAATAAATTAGGCTGTGCTTGATTCAAAAGTTATGCCTGCAAGCTGTAACTTTTTCGGAAATCGAGGTGAAAGTCTTATATCGATCGAAAACCGCTACGCGTCGGGATAAGTAGCCTCGGCTTCTCGCGCTGTATAGCTATAGCTAACTACTTGGCGCGAGACTCTACCGAGTGTCCTGATGTGTACAAGAACAATGCAAACAAACTGCCATAATCGTTGATCAGAGCAGTCAACGTGTTAAGTTAACGTTTAAATTTCATTTAAAATCTTTGAGAGGATGTGAAAACGTTTAATACGTTTATAATATGTTATGCTAACATTACTAAAAGCAGGAAGAGGGAAAGGGCGAGTTTTATTGACGTTCTCTGTCTTTGTACTTTGCATAAAAAATTTATTTCTTAAAATCTCTCTCTCTTTCATACACAGGCATACACACACGCACGCATGCACGCACGCACACACTTGTACGTGCGGGCTAACCTACTATCGTCGCTCCAAGGCAGGCACAGGCAAAAGAGACAGGCATTAATGCGAGATTGAACACCGAGAGGCACCTAGGTAGGCACGACGGACTGAGCTACCTAGTGGAATGGCTATCCGGATAGGCAAGGCGGACAGTCCGGCTCACACGCGTCCGCAACCTGTCAGGCCGGATAAGTTGGGGCCCGTCCAGCGGACGCTGGAGACGCTCCTGAGGACGGACAGCCAACAGGGGAAACGACGTTGGATGCCCGTCACTCCTGATGGTCGACCTGCTCAGCTCGACGGATCGTCCAAGGCGGTCGATACATGAGGTCGAAGTCGGTCCTAACGCGCGGGATCGATTTCGACACCGTCTAACGGATGGAGCCACGGGAGGATTCGGGGGTAGCGGCGCTGAGGGTGTGAGGCCGCTTAGCGAATTAGGGACTCTCGTCACTCAAATTGCGACAGTCCTTGCGCCAACCAGCCTTCCGAACGCTTTGTGTTTACATACAGTGGAGTGACGAGAGAAGAGTGAGAGAGAGCCGAGAATTAGAACTGCTTCAAGCTACCAGGCGTCTGGAGATCCGTGTGACCGTCCGACTGGAAGTAGGATCGTACGGCAAAATCACCGGCCCTTAATAGACCAGGGTAAGCCTTACACTCTCTTTCCCTATCCTTTGGAATCTTTGCGTAAAGATAGCGATTGTTGTATTTGCCAGTAGAGTTTCAAAAGCCTGTCTATGCCCTGCCTTCCTTGGTGCGATTTCGCAGATTGCATCTGAGTCGCGGTGTAGCATAATTCGACTGCGTTCGCCGAACAAAGTGGCCGTCATCTTGCCACTTGTTGCCGGGATCCACGATCGATTGCCCACTCGAACGGGTGTGCGTTCCTTTAGAGATTTGCGGCGTACATCGTCCGCTGAAGTTTGGCATATTTAATTATTGCAGTCCGGAAATCGACCGACCATCTGTCGACCGCTCGCGACGCGCCCCCCCCCCCCTTTTTTTAACGCGGAGAAAATCCCTAACGGATACGCCGCCTCTCTGGGGGGGGGGGGGGGGGGGGGGGAAGGCGGGGTTATGTGGGGTTTGCACCCACTAAAAACTCCGCGGTGACCTCACTGGCATGCTGGGGCGGGCCCTCGGAAGACCAGAGGATGCGACCAGGACCCGCCCCTGCCTTCGCATTTAACTGCCACATACCCGGGGGGAGGAAGTTTCCCTCCCCCCACTTGGATACTCCAAGATGTTGGGTAACGGACGGGCCACACATCCATCACCTCTTCACGCGGCCGGGGTGCAAAGGAGGGACCCAGCCCCCCAGCTGAGCCCCCGCCGACCGCTTTTGTGCCGCGGGAGAGCCGTGGCTCTCTCCCGCGGCCGTCCCCCGTTGATGTTCCGAGCAGGAGATGGCGCTGCCGCTCCCGAGCCCTCACGGTCGTCTCCTTCGCGAGCATTACCTGGCCGCAGAAGGAGACGACCGAGTTCCACTTCTCCGCGCTGTCGAGCATCTTGCTAATGATGCTCGACAGCGCGAGATCCTCTGCGACAATGCCGACCAGGACGGCGCGTTGGTCAGCCCACGCCGGACAGTGTTCCAGCGTGTGCTGCGCGTCGTCCCGGTCGGCTCCGCAATGGCGGCAGCGGGTCGTGGCCTACCTGCCGATCCTGGCCAGGTACTCACCGAAACATCCATGCCCGGTGAGCACCTGGCACAGGCGGTAGGTGACACCCCCGAAATTCCTATCCGCCCAGCGCTGGAGATGCGGGCGGATAGCTCGGACTGGCCTGTTGGGCTCGATGCCCGGCTCATCGAGCCAGCCGGCCCACGAGTCCAGCAGGTACTGACGGGACTGGCGCTTCAAGTCGGCCTTCATCTGTGTGGTGACCACACCCCTCTGCCGCGCATCGACAAGGTCTCTGTGATAGAGATCTTGCGAGCGGGCTACGATCTCCCATGGGGGAGATCTGTCCACCACACTGGCTCCACGGTGGGATACAGTTCTGTACCCCCGGCAGGTCCTTATGGCTACACGTCGGTGTAGCCGGCCCACCCGAACTCGGGTAGCGGCGTTGCCAGCGCCGCATAAGGCCTCGGACCACACCGGGGAGCCGTACAGGACTTGCGCCCTGACGACTCCACCGGGACCCGACGAGTCCTACCTGTGAGCCATACAGAGGGTGCAGATACGCCGATTGACGCGCCGATCAGGCCGCTCTGACCCTGGACCGACGACGGACGACGCAACGGCGACAGACCGACGGACGTACCAGGGGCTCCTAGCTCTCGCGGGCTGAAGGCAGCGGCGAAAAGTGTAGCGTAGCGGAACGATCGATCCCAGCGCGCGGGATCGATACGTGAGCCCTCGATACCGATCGAGACCGATCGGCGTGGCGGAACCGAGAGATCGATAGCGTAAGGCGGCAACGTAACGCTAACCGAAATTTGAGTAGGACCGGAAGCTCCTCACTTTGTGAGCGACCTTCGCAGCGAGCGTTACGCGAGTGTGAGTGTGAGCGACCTTAGGACGCTTCGAGGAGTAGAACGAGCGATCCAACTAAGCGAATTCGTTCCGGTAAGCCCAGCGAATTGCCGGCCTGCCATTAAAGTACTAGTAGATCTCGGTGCCGGCCGTTCACGCTCCGACAAGAGGCTATCCTGGCGCGAGTGACCACCGGTCACTAGGCGGCTACCCCTTGGCGCGACTCTTCAAGTCGCCGCAAAGTCCCCGGTTCGAGAAGAACATCGCGAGCCTGTAGATTGGGAGGCGTACGAAAGCCAGGAGCGGCCCGGCCGCCACCATCAAGCGTTGTAACTTGCATGTTTAACGGTTTTGGGTTTTTCCGGCTTCGAGGCTCGTAGATCGGCCGCCCATCTTTTGCAATTGCAGAGCGACTGCAGGATTACGAGAGTTCTGTCCGATTCTCTGGCGTGTCCGAGCCTTCCAGCAGGCGAGCGTCCGGCAAGCGCGACCGGCCGGGATATTAGATTGTATAGCGGCTACGGGAAAGCCGAGGTTCCGAACGCCGACGTTCGGACGCGAGCGCTTGGACGTAGGATTTTCCGGCCAGTTTCCCGGCCAAGAATAAACATCGTTGCCACCCATCCGCGTGGGTTTATTCAGCCTCCTTTTTCCCAACCCGAACAACTCCGCCACTCCACCGCGAACGAGCTAGCCCGGTCGACACCGGCGAGTGCCGCCGAGTCCAGCCAGGGGTCAAACGGGAGGTACCACCGAGGACGAGGGAGTACCAGAGAGAAATTCGGCCCTTATCGGGCCTGGCGCCCAGCATTTTCCCCTTCCCCCTTCCAGGACACCCCGGATGGACCTCGGCGAGGTTGGAGTGCGTCCACCCGGACCGACGCGGACAGGGGTCCGGCGAAACACGTTCACAAGGTATTGCACATAAGATTTGCCAACTAATTTGCCCTGAAGAGTAGACAGTTCAAAGACAGTAGGAGAAAGCTTTTTAGATAGACGGAAAGGCCCATGAAACTTCGGAGCTAATTTTGCTGCTCTATGCTGTGCAGCAGACGATAATACACGCTGGCGCTTTACTACCAGATCACCTACTTCGAAAGTTAATACCTGGCGATTCCTATTATAATATTTGCTTTGTTGTTCGTACGCTAATTCAAGATTTTCCGTAACCCATTCTCTAATAAGGTTCATATCCGAGACTCGCCTTTTCGATTCGGTAGTATTTTTAATGGACATTGGGTCAACGCTAGCATGTAGCTCCCTCTTACAATTCAATGGCAATGGGTCTCGACCAAAATTCAAAAAAGCTGGCGAAGTTTGGAGAGAAGTATGATACGAGGTGTTATACGCGAAACGAAAATGCGGTAGCCTTAAATCCCAGTTCCTATGATCGGTGCCTATGAATGCAACGATCATAGTCTTTAGTATTCTATTCACGCGTTCAACAGGGTTAGCCTGCGGGTGGTACGGCGGAGTAGTAGTGTGCATAAAACCTTGTTCATGAATTCTGTCCCGTTCTCGTTAGTAATGTCCTCGGTGCCCCCCAACGTGAGAAGACTATATCTTCCAGAGATTCCGAGATAGATTTTCCTGTTGTGGCTGGTAATGGACAGCATTCTACCCATTTGGTGAACAGATCTTGGACGACTAGTAGATGTTGGTTACCTGTTAAGCTCTTCGGAAATTGTCCCATCATATCTGCGGCAATCATAATCCATGGTTGATCGACTTGTCGATGTCCCATGAGGCCTGTTGGTGTTACCTGTTCAACTTTGGTAAATTGACAGGTCTGGCATCTCTTAATAAAGTTAGTTACTGTCGAAAACATTCCGGGCCAATAGTAACGCAACCGTAGTCGGTGATATGTCTTTTGTATGCCCCAGTGTCCTGCTTGGGGTTCTTCGTGGGCTTCCTTTAAAACCGCTAGTTTCCATTACTGGAGGTCTTTTCCTAGGACTTCTTGGAACAGTGTATTCGGTCCGCGATAATATAATTAAGCATTTTCAATCTTCCAGACAGGGAATTTTTCTTTGCTTCTGGTAACGTCCAATACTTTCTGATTATACCAACCATCTTTTGCTTTAGCTGAAGCGATCATATTGATTGGATCGTACATCCTCGATAATGCATCAGGCACTTGGTGTAGTGCGCCTTTTCGGTGGACAATATCAAAATCATACTCTAAAAGTTCTAATGCCCATCTCGCTAATCTCCCCGTAGTATTGTTGAGTCCTCTAAGCCAGCGAAGGTTACTATGATCCGTTATCACCGTGAATTTATATCCTTCAACGTATGGTCGAAATTTTCTAATTGCCCAAACGATCGCTAAACATTCTTGCTCTGTTGTGGTGTAATTTTTCTCGGCGGGAATTAAAGAGCGACTTGCAAACGCTATTACTCGTTCTTTTCCTTTGTTCATTTGCGTTAATACTGCTCCTAGACCAGTTCCGCTCGCGTCAGTTTGTATTGTAAAAGGAACATTAAAATCCGGACACGCTAATGTTGGTGCTGTTGTTGTGCCCTGCGTAGTGACGGCGCAGAGCAGGTAGCGGGATCGGAGGAAGTCAGGCTCGTAGCGTTTAAAGGATTGGAATCCACCGGGATTAAACCCAAAAACTTGGCGTTTATTGAATAAAGTATAACCAGAGAACTGACAAGAGGTACAAAGTAACTCGCTTGTTCGCACGGGTCTGTTCTGATTGAAGTCTGGGTAGCGAGTCCCCGATCGGGACTTCGGTCGATCGTTTTGTTCGAGACGGGCGCTGCCGTGGCACGAGGCGCTGATCCAGCGAAGTGACTCAGTGCCTCGTTGCTAAACGTGATTTAGTCGCCATGCGCTCGGTACTGATATAATGGTTGGGCACTACCTTTGGACATTGCATCATTCTCTCGAAGGAAGAGTTTGCAAGTTTGCGCATTCCGAGAGCCGGCTTTGGGCTCGGGCGCAACAATCCCTCCCCCCTTAAGGTAGAAAAGGGCGAAGGCCTTTTCGAGGATGATGCAGTGTTTACAATATTCTTACAGGGGCCTTACGGCTAGTATGCGTTGTGAAGGTACATTATGCGCACCTGTCTACATGGTAGTATATTATGATGTTTCGATAATATAGGATGATACGGTAATATATAGTATGGTACGATATAATATATGTGAAGTACTATAATGCGATTTCTGTGTTTTCTCTGGCGTCTAGTGAGTACAAAAATCGGTGTTACAAGGTTTTGATGAAAGGTTCGGGTATCTGCAATTGCGTGCCTTGGTTTTCGTTTCGCTGACTCGACTTTGTGCTTGGCGCCTCTTGTGCTATAGCGCGTGGGTCGGCGTTTCTGCGGCGGGTGATATATTTATGTGTGACGAGTGCGATTAGTGAAAGTATAATAAGTAAAGAGAGTGAAGCGGATGTGAAAAATCCATATGATGCCATGTTGGGGTGTGAAGAAGTTTTTGTGTAATGTCGGTCTGTTTAAATGTTTCTTGTAAGTCGCTTAGTTTTTTGCTGACTCTATCTAATTCTTCCGGGTGTTTTATAATTCGTTTGAGTTTGAAGTTTGTGCCATTGTATGAATTTAGTACGTTTGCTTGTACGGGATCGGAAGGTAAGTGTTCTATCGTTAAGTTATATGCTGGTAAGTAGTTCCAAGTTGCTTCTATTCCGTAGTACTTTCTGGTTTGGATAGTAAATTCTGTAGCGGTGTTGTGCCCTGCGTGGTGACTGCACAGAGCGGGATCGGAGGAAGTCAGGCTCGTAGCGTTTAAAGGATTAGAATCCACCGGGATTAAACCCAAAAACTTGGAGTTTATTGATAGGATATAACCAAAGACTGACAAGAAAGGTACAGAGTAACTTGCTGGTACGCACTGATGTGTTCTGTTCGAAATCTGGAGAGCGAGTCCCCGATTGGGACTTGGAGCAATAGTTTTGTTCGATGCGGGCCTCGCATCAGCACGAGGCACTGATCAGGCGATGTGACTCAGTGCTGATGCGCAAAACGTGATTTAGTCGCTATTCGCTTGCTTATTGCTATACTAGTATCTTATTTCTTTTATACATTGGAACATCCTTTCAAGGATAGGACTTAGTGGTCTGCTTAGTTTGTGCATTCCGGGAGCCAACCTTGGGCTCGGGCGCAACAGCGGTGATTATACATTTTCCTCTTATAAATAGTATACCAGAGTCTTCGATAGTGACGAAGTTCGTTTCCGTTTGTTTATTGCATGTTACGCCTAATTCTACGGGGTTTGGTGCGACATTGATCCAGGTGCCGGGTTGTAGTAGTTCGGTTAGGATAGTGTGGTTTAGTGTCATGATGCGTGTGGTACAGCTTGGTGATTGTTTTCGAGTAAGTTTGCTATATAATTGTACTTCGCATGGACTATCTGATGTTACAGTGAATATCGGGTGGTGAGAAGCGCATAGGTATGTACTATGTATTCTTACATTTGTCGAGGTCGTCCTTGTTGAGAGTCACGTATTGCGACGTCGACTGGTCTACGGTTACGTACTGTTCGACGGATTGGAGGTAAGCGTAGACTGAGCCGTTTTTGCGGGTTGGTACCGGGTGCGCTTTGTTTAATTTGAAAACTCGTCCGTTCGTTAAGGGAACGTCGATGCTTACAATTACTGATTTCACGTCGGAGTATGCCGCGATACGCATTATTTTATTTAATAAATGTATGTTCTTAAGATTAATACTTAGGGGGAAAGTTAATCCGGTTGCTAGTTCCGTTGTCACAGCGTTCAAGTGTTTTATTATTTCCGCGGGCGGTAGTACTCGTGGATTGAGGATGCCTTTTCTAATATCGACGACAAAGTCTAGTACGTCTTGTGCGTCTCGGAGTAGGGTCTCTGTTGTAACTTCTAGGAGTATAGAGTTTTCGTCAATTATTTCTCGAAGTTTGAAGTTTAAGTTGTTCTGCTAAAGTGCGTATTGTAGCTGGCGAGTAGCGTTAAGTAGTGTCAGTTCGTTTTGTTCGACGTTGTGTATGGTATCGTTTAGTAATTTTGCGTTGGTACTGATTACGTGGAGTTGTCCTTTTAGAATGCTTTTGAGTGTTGCTGTTTGCTCTTGCAGGAGTGCAATTTGTTCGTTAATTTCGTTTCTGCCTTCTGTATCCATTATTCCGAATAGTGATTTTCCTATAGATCCTAGTCCATCGATTAGGCCGCGATTTGATCGTGTGTGTGAGCCGATGGTCTGTTCTATATAGGCGAGTAAATCTGTTACGCGGTCTAATTTTTTCTGGATTCCTGTAGTGAAGGTTTGGCAGAAGTGTGCCGACGTGTCTGTGGGGGGCTTTTTGCATGTCGCGATTGTTTCGTAGAGAATGTTTCGGATGGTTGATTCGCGTTGAAAGATTGATAGATTAAGGTGCAATACCAGTTTCCAGGTGTCTTGATAGGTTTGCAGGGTTCCTATTCTTTCGAAATAGATTCCTGGTTGCTGCGTGAATTTTCGGACGCTGAAGTATTTATCGGGTATTGTTCCCTGTGTCGCGATGACTCTAATAGCGAGGAGGGTGGTTCTGTAATGAGAACGAAAACGACTGTTTTTGGTTATTTGTTTGAGGGGCAGGGGTGCCTATGTGCATGTGTATGATTGTTCTTCTCGGAGGAAGAAGGTTCTCGCGGAGGGACCGGGGGCCTCCGAGGAACGAGTGTTATCTTACCGAGAGGTATTACGTGGGAATGGTGTAGGGGTGCAGAGTTGACGAATTTCTCGCGAGGTCATGAGAGGGGATGGGATATAAGATGAGGATGCTGAGCGATGTTGGCCAATTTACAACATGTCGACGGCGAAAGCTATTCGTGGAGAAGTTGTGAGTACCTTGTTATTATTATTGTACGGGGTTGAGTGCTATTTTGTATGTTATTTTTTCTTTCGTGTGTGATTTAATTGCTGTGTTGTGTTGTCTTGTTTAGGGACGCGTGTACCATTTCATGGCGGAGGACATCCGCTGGGAGCGGCGTCGGCGGCGGGGCGCCCAGGAAGATTTGGACGATCCATGGGGCGGCCCGGAGGCCGACCATTGGGGCCTAGCGGCCCTGTTTGGTAAATTAGTGCAATAATATAATGTAAGCGTATTTCGCCGGACCCCTGTCCGCGTCGGTCCGGGTGGACGCGCTCCAACTTCGCCTAAGTCCGTCCCGTGTTCCTGGAAGGTGGAAAGGGGAAAATGCTAGGCGCCAGGCCCCGATAAGGGCCAAATTTCTCTTCAGTCCTCCCTCGTCCTTGCTGGTGTCTTCCGTTTGACCCCGGGCTGGACTCGGCGGCACTCGCCGGTGTCGACCGGGCTAGCTTGTTGGCGGTAGAGTGGGGAAGGTATTCGGGTTGGGAAAGGAGGCTGAATAAACCCACGCGGATGGGTGGCAACGGTGTTTATTACTGGCCGGAAAATCCTACGTCCTAGCGCTCGCGTCCGAACGTCGGCGTTCGGACCCTCGGCTTTCCCGTAGTCGCTACACAATCTAATATCCCGGCCGGTCGCGCTTGCCGGACGCTCGCCTGCTGGAAGGCTCGGACACGCCAAATAGTCGAACAGAAGTCTCGAAATATTGCAGTCGCACTGCACTCGCAAAAGATAGGCGGCCGATCTACGAGCCTCGAAGCCGGAAAACCCAAAACCGTTCGCATGCAAGTTACACAGCTAGATGGTGGCGGCCGGGCCGCTCCTGGCTTTCGTACGCCTCCCAATCTAAGGACTCGCGGTGTTCTTCACGAACCGGGGACTTTGTGGCGACTTGAAGAGTCGCGCCAAGGGGTAGCCGCCTAGTGACCCGTGGTCACTCGCGCCAGGGTAGCCTCTTGTTGGAGCGTGAACGGCCGGCACCGAGATCTCTACATGCAATAGGCAGGCGGCAATTCGCTGGGCTTACCGGTATAAATTTGCCTGGCTGTAGCTCTCTACTCCTCTGATCGTCTTTGGATTTGCTCGCTACTCGCACTCGCACTATGCTTGTCACGACGGTCGCTCACAAAGTGAGGAGCTTCCGGTCCTACGCAAAATTCGTTTCGCGTTACGTTGCCGCCTTACGCTATCAATCTCTCGGTGCCGCCGCGCCGATCGGTATCGAGGGCTCGCGTATCGATCCCGCGCGCTGGGATCGATCGTTTCGCTACGCTGCGCTCTCCGCCGCTGCCTTCAGCCAGCGAGAGCTAGGAGCCCCTGGTATGTCCGTCGGTCTGTCGCCGTTGCGTCGTCCGTCGTCTGTCCAGGGTCAGAGCGGCCTGATCGGCACGTCAATCGGCGTATCTGCACCCTCTGTATGGCTCGCAGGTAGGACTCGTCGGGTCCATTCTCCTCGAGCTTAACTCCCGCTCCTCGATCGACTCGCTGATATCGTCGCTATATCGGGCTCGAAACAAGATAAAGGCGCATTAGTAATTATTCGGTAGGTTTGGCGGTCCCCCTTGGAGCAACGGTTGTTGAGCTTAAGCGGCGAGTGCGAGGCGGCTTCGCGTGAGAGCGGGAGTTTTGGGACGGGCTACGCTGCCCCGTCACAATAACTATAAAAAAATTTTTTGAATTGGGGATATGTGTCAATTTACTGATGTATTCGTTTTATTCTTTGTTGCAGAAAGGCACGAACGGACCCGCTGGGCCCGTATCAAGGCCTTGTGCTTATTTTTGAATAAAGAGTATATCTTTTCCTTTATATGGTGTTTGGCGTTAATCTTGACCGGCAATACTGGTCCTTGCGGTTCCCTCTTCCTAAACCAGTTTCCTTCCCTTTAGTTTTAGTTTAGTTTTTAAAGATATTATAAGTTTATATGTAAGAGAAAGAGGTAAGTATATTGTATTATTTTGTTTCTTTTGGCACATATAGTTTTCATTTTTATTATTATTATTATTGTTTTGTTATTCCTTCGCGTTTAGTTAGTCAATGAAGTGTTTGAGACGGTTCGCGTGTACGCGTTGGGTTCGGTGACCCTTTTTAATAGTGTAGGTTTCATTATCGTGTTTGACCATTACTCTGTATGGTCCGATCCATTTAGGAGTTAGTTTTTTTGATCGTCCTCGTCGGACAGTATCGTCTTTGAGTAGGACTTTATCGTCGGGTTTGTAGGTCGGTGTTTTAGTTTGTTTGTCGTAGGCGGTTTTAGATTTTTCTTTTTCTGTCGTAGGGTTTCTCGCGCTACTTCGTGGGTCGATCGGATTCGTTCGCGCAGTTCTTCGGCGTATTTGTCGTACGTGTAGGTCAAACGCGGAGGTTGTTGTAGGGATGTCGATAAAGTCGCGGTTTGTCCGAAGGTAAGCTCGTATGGAGTGTGTCTGGTAGCACTGTGTGGTGTGGTGTTGTACGTGAACATCGCATAGGGGAGCCATTCGTCCCAGTCAGTTTGATCTTCGTTAATGTAGTGTTTGAGGTAGTCGGCTAGTGTTCGATGACTTCTTTCTAGGGCGCCGTTAGATTCCGGATGGTATGCGCTGGTTTGGATTTTGTTTATTTTAAGCAGTTTACACACGTCTTTAAATACCTCGCTTAGAAAGTTTGCTCCTTGGTCGGTAAGGATTTTTTTCCGGTATTCCGAAAACACATACTATCTTTGTCGCGAAAGCTTTTGCGATGGTTCCGGCTTCTTGGTCGGGTATGGGTATAGCTATGCTAAATTTAGTTAACGCGTCTTGGAACGTTAGGATGTATTTGTTGCCCTGGTTAGTTATAGTTAAAGGTCCTACGATGTCTAGAGCGCATTTTTCGAATGACTTAGTGGGAGTGTCCGTTATTACCATCGGTGCTTTACTTGGAGCCCATGTTTTGTTTTTCTGGCATTTTTCGCATTTGGAAATGTGTTCCTCGACATCTTTTCTCATGGTCGGCCAATTATGGTATAGTCTAATTCGGTCGAGAGTTCTTTTAATGCCTAGATATCCGCCTAGGGGTGTGTCGTGGTGTTCGTATAGAATCTTTTTTATTTCGTCGGCCGTGTATTCGCGGTCCGTGAGGCTGTCCGTAGCACTGAGTTGAGGCAAATGACCGTCGTCGGTCGGGCTGGCGTCAGCTCTCGCGCGGGCGTTCTGGGCTCTGGCTACCGTGTTTATTCTGCTGAGCGCGTCGGCGTTATTATTTTGGATGCCTTTCTTATAATGGATCTCATAGTTGTATTCTGCTAGTTTTATTCGCCATCTTGTTAGTCGTGATCCCGGGTCCTTTACATTAAAGAGCCACGTGGGGGGCTTATGGTCGGTGATGACGATGAATTTGGTCCCGTAAAGATAGGGTCGGAAATGTTGGGTTCCCCATACGATAGCTAGGAGTTCCCTTTCTGTTGTGCTATAGTTTTGTTCCGCTTTGTTAAGGACTCGGCTCGCGTATGCTATCGGCAGGTCCTGGCCTATTTTGCCTTGGGATAGTATCGCGCCAATTGCCTTTCCGGAGGCATCGGTTGTGAGTACGAAGGGTTGGGTGAAGTCTGGGTACTGTAAGAGAGGTGGCGACGTTAATTTATTTTTTAGGAGTTCGAACGCTTCTTGCTCAGGTGATGTCCACGTAAAGGATCGGTTCTTCTTTAGGAGTTGTGTGAGGGGTTTAGCTATTCCCGAAAAGTTGTCGATGAATCTCCTGTAATATCCGGCTAATCCTAGAAACGACTGTATCTCTTTAGATTTTTGAGGTGTAGGAAAGTTCTTTACGGCTTCTAGTTTCGAGGGGTCTGGGTTTATTCCGTCTTTGCTAATAACGTATCCTAGGTATATGGTCTCTTTACGTAGGAAGTGACATTTAGAGGGCTGTAGTTTTAATCCGTTTTCGCGAAGTCGTTTCAAAACAGATTCGAGACGTTCTTGGTGTTCTTGCAGTGAACATCCATAGACTACTATGTAGTCTAGGTAAACGAAGCATTTGATTCCTTGTAGTCCTGCTAGCACTGAATTCATAAGCCTTTGAAAGGTTGCGGGAGCATTTTTCAGTCCAAAGGGCATTCTATTATACTCCATATGGAGTCCATATGGAGTTGAGAATGCGGTTTTTTGGCGGTCCTCAGTCTTCATGGGAATTTGGTGGAAGCCTGACGCTAAATCTAGTGTGGAAAAATATTTGGCTCCTCCTAATTGGTCCAAGATGTCCGTAATATTTGGCAGGGGGTATGAATCTCCGGCGGTGACGCTGTTTAGTTTTCGAAAATCGACGACGACTCCAAATCTGGGTCGGCCTGTAGCGTCGGTTTTTTTGGGGACGGCGAGTAAGGGCGAGTTCCACGGACTGGAACTGGGGCTGACTATTCCTTCCTTAGCCATTTCTCTAACTTGCCAATCTACTTCGGTTTTTTGAGTTTGTGGAAGTCTGTACGGTCTAGTGTTAATAGGGGTGGTATTGTCTATCAGAGGTACGGCGTGTTCAGTCCTGTTAGTGTATCCCAGTTGATCGCCTTCTAGGTAAAATATGTCGTTATATCGTTCGCATAGGTCGATTAGACGCCTTTTTTCCTCGGCGTGTAGGTTGTCGAACGCTATTTCTTTGCGCAGCGTTTGCATTCTGTCCGTGCCACTGACGGCTTGTACGGAGTAAGCGATTCTGCTGACTACGGTGTCGCGAGGGAGGTCAGTGTTCTCGCACGGGTCGACAGGGTTTAGTTCTACAACTGGTATTCTAATTTTAGAGTCTTCGAGATTTGTGTTCATTACACTGATAAGGCATTTGTTATCGGTTCCTGTGGTGAGAACATTGCCTATGAATATACCGGGTTTGATCATGTCTCGTTCTACGATTCCTTCGCCCCGGGTAACGGTGTGTGCTAGGATCACTGTTTCTGTTCGCGCTTTTAAAGTTACGTAATCCCCGCTAATGATCGGGAGATATGTCCCGAGGATGTTGAGAAATTGGCCGGGTCGGATCTCGGTGCCGTATCGTGAGATAAAATCGAGGCCTAGGAGTCCGTGTGGTTCTCCGAGTAGGTCGTCATGTACTAGTCGGCAGAGGTGTCTGACTTGTTTGTTTCCTATTTGGATGGTGAGGTATGCGCTGCACAAAGTCTTGGTGACGCTTGGTCCGACGCCGTGCAAGGTTACGACTTCTTTCACGGCGGGAACATCGCCGAGGACTCGTCCGACTTTCAGCAAAGTAATTTCGGCTCCGGTGTCTATGAGCATGAGGGCCTTTCCGTTAAGCAATTCCGGCGCTTCGATTTCTACTAAGTTACGTAGTGACTTGGGCTCAGCTGCTATCGTCTTAACCTGGTATGAACTGATTCTCGTGTCATCGTCCGGCCTTCCTTCCGAGCCGGGACGGCGAGGCGCGACACGCGACGTGTCTCGTGTTTCAGGCTGTCGGTAATATTCTCGTGAGTCATTGTGTGCGCGCGGGGGTCGCTCTGTCCGATTTCTTTCGTTTGCTCGTTGGCGTGCGCGGCATTCCTCGAGGGTGTGCCCGGGCTTTTTGCAGTATCCGCATGTTATGGTTACGTGTTGGACTGCCCGGTTAGTGGGGTAAGCTCGAGGATTATGAGGGCGGTGTGAGGTTTGGTCAGGAAAGGGACGGGGCGAGCTTAAGCGAGTGTAGCAATTATTGGCGATGTGGCCTATCTTGTGGCATCTTCCGTACTTTGGAGCATCGCGCGTTTGTCTATCGCGGTATATCCGCGGATATTCTCGCGGTAACGCGAAGGGTTGTTAGGGCGAGGGGGCCCTAGTCCTAGAATGCGTTCTTCCTCGATGGCGGCTGCTATTGCCGATTGTAGGTTATCGAAAGTACGGGCTCTGATTATTAGTCTGAGGTGATCTTTCAATCCTCGGGTGAAGTAGCGTAAGGCTTGTTTTTCTAGAAGGTCCTCGATAGCTGCACTGTGTGACGCGTCGAGGGTGTCTTCGATGGACAGTTCTTTCATTTCGGCTAGTAGCCTTTCCATCCTAGATCCAAAATGCTAGACGCTATCTCCTTCTCTCTGTCTACAACTACCAAAGTCGGTCTGTACGGTGTCGGAGGATCGTTTTACGGCAAATCGCGTTTTGAGTAGGCGGGTTAATTCCGCGAAGCTACCTATTGATTTGTGTTGCAGTTCTCGCAAGGCTCTGTCTTTTATCTTGTTTTTTAAGATGAGTCGCAGGAGCGCTCGAACGACGGCGCGATACGTGTCGGTGCTAGTGTCTAGCTTGGGTGCTCGCACGCGGCGTCCTTGATGGCCGGAGTTGTCTAGGGAAGGACGCGCCTTTACTTTTGTAGGATCTACTGGACTAAATATGAGCTTCTTATCAAAGAAAGACTCTAGTGATCTACAGAATGACCTTCGGTTGGGAAGAAGGTATCTGAGGGCAAGTGCGTCTTCCGTAGGCATGCAAGGGCCGTGTGAAGATTCTGGTTTACAATATATTTCTTGCGGGTGTCGCTACGGCGATTCGAGTTTTCTGTTTACTCACAGGATGACTTGCAGGCGCATGCTGCTGGTTGATGTCCGCTGGTAGTCGTGGGGTGTCGGTTGACGTAACTGGAGTCGGCGAAGTGGCGATATCTCCTTATCGCCTCTGTTGTATAAGGTGTTGTCGGCGTGTCGGGTTCTGGAGCTCCTTATCAGGCTCCGTACAGGGGACCAGGTGTCTTCGGTCCGTAGGTGGATGGTGCGTTCCTTCTCGGTGCCTCGCTGGTCGTCTCCGCTCAGCCAAAGGTCCTCGGATCAGCAATGGCACGTCGGCGACGTCCGGTCAGGTTTGGTTATGCTTTTACCATTAGCTAGGCCGTCTAGCCGTCTCGGACAAGAGAGCGGCGGTCTGGTGGAGTGCGAGTGTCTCCTAAGAGCTCGTTCGCGCCTCCGGTTTGGGTGGTCCTGCCGGTCTCTACCTCAGCAGAGATTGACTTCTAGGTCGAATTGCGGTAACACTGGCAATCACACCACGTTACACTTTTCGGCAGACTCACGATTTAACTTCGACGGTGTGAAGATCCCACACCGCTGCCACCATTTAATGTTGTGCCCTGCGTGGTGACGGCGCAGAGCAGGTAGCGGGATCGGAGGAAGTCAGGCTCGTAGCGTTTAAAGGATTGGAATCCACCGGGATTAAACCCAAAAACTTGGCGTTTATTGAATAAAGTATAACCAGAGAACTGACAAGAGGTACAAAGTAACTCGCTTGTTCGCACGGGTCTGTTCTGATTGAAGTCTGGGTAGCGATTCCCCGATCGGGACTTCGGTCGATCGTTTTGTTCGAGACGGGCGTTGCCGTGGCACGAGGCGCTGATCCAGCGAAGTGACTCAGTGCCTCGTTGCTAAACGTGATTTAGTCGCCATGCGGTCGGTACTGATATAATGGTTGGGCACTACCTTTGGACATTGCATCATTCTCTCGAAGGAACAGTTTGCAAGTTTGCGCATTCCGAGAGCCGGCTTTCGGCTCGGGCGCAACACTGTGGCGATAGCATCGCGCAACTTCTCAAAAGCTAATTGTTGGTTTATTTCCCATTGCCATGGTTGCTCCTTCTTGAGTAGTAAGTTAAGAGGAGCGGCTGTGGGCGCGAATTGTGGAATAAAACGTCTATACCATGACGCCATTCCTAAAAATCGTCGTAGCTGTTTGAGATTCTTTGGTGCCGGGTATTCGATAATGGGTGTAATTTTCTCAGGATCTACTCTAAGTCCGTCTTTTGATACTCGAAAGCCTAAGTATCGTACTTCTGATTTGCAGAATTCGCATTTTTCCGGGTTAATCGATAGTCCGGCTGCGTGGATTTTCGTTAATACTTTTTCGATCCATTCTAAATGTTCCTTAAAGTTTAAATTGATGATAATAATGTCATCCAGATACGCGAATGAATAAGGTTCCATTTCTGGTCCGATCAGCTGATCTAGCAGTCGTTGAAACGTTGCCGGTGCGCCAGTGAGTCCGTAAGGCATTCTTTTGAAATGAAACAGTCCTCGTCCTGGTACAGTGAATGCTGTTATTTCTTTGCTTTTTTCTTCCATCGGTATTTGATGGTAGGCTTGACTCAGGTCGAGAGTTGTTATAAATCGTGCTCCTCGTAGTTTGTCTAGGATACTCGTCATTATTGGAAGAGGATATGCGTCCTTTTTCGAAACTTTATTGACCTTTCGGAAATCTTAGCAAAATCTATATTATTCGTTGGACTTTTTAACCATAACTATAGGTGTGGACCATTCGCTCGAAGATGGTTCGATAATATCCTCCGCTAGTAGACGGTCTACTTCTTCATAGATCGCTTTCTGTACTGGCGGTGAGACAGGATAGTATCTTTGCTTAATTGGTAGATGGTCTTCTATGTTAATTTTGTGTTTGGTTAACTTGGTCACCCCTTTAGCATTCGCTAGTGGAGGTAGAGTTCTTTTCATAAAGTCCGATAGTTGAATTTTTTGGTCAGGCGTTAATGTTTCTAATCCACTGATGGTGAATATCTCGTTGGATCTATCCGCGATTTCAAATGGATAGGATTCTTGTGGCTTGTCGAGAAAGTGCCAACTTCTATCTCTGTGATTCACCATTAGTCCAAATGTCGCTATTCAGTCTACACCGATAATAATAGGTGCTGCTAGAGTGTCCAGTACAAATAATCGAGCTGCCTGTGACTTGTTTCCAATCGTTAATTTGATTTTCGCTATTGCCTTTGCTAGACAAATTTGTCCTGACGCTAGTATGAATATTGGTGGAACTTGTAAATTTGCGATAGTTGCCTTCGAGCTAGCTTTTCTTACTACCGCTTCGCTAATGAAACTGCATGATGCACCCGAGTCAATGAGAGCTAGTACTGTCTGTCGTTTCCGATTAACTAACAAAAAGAACTGAGATCCCCCCAAAAATATTAAAATGAAAAAAACGCCAAGTAGCCCCCCCCCCCCCCCCCCCCGCCGCCGCCACCCAACAACCCAAACCACCGACTCACCAACCCACCAATCTTGCAAAAGTCATTTAAAAATGATCGAAAATAGAAACGGATATCATTGGTAAACGAAAGCCAAGTTATAATTCAAAGATACCTCGATTTGATGCGAGTTAAATCGAGGTATCTTTGAATGAAAACTTGGCTTTCTTGTATGTTATTAATTATATCTCAATTATAACTTGACTTTCCTTTACCAATGATATCTATTTCTATTTCTGATCATTTTTAAGTGACTTTGACAAGGTTCGTGGGTCGGGGACCGTGATGGCGGAGGGGGTGGGTGGAGGGCGGACTACTTGGCGTTTTTTTTTCATTTTAATGGTTTTGGGGGGATATTTTACTTATATTTGCGCCGCCTTCGAAAAGTTGCAGAATATTTAGGCTTAATGGGGGAAGGTTGCCAAAATCGCATATTATGACTGCAAATTTCCGTATTCAAGACAACAAATTATTTTTTACTTTTCAGGGCATTTGTTGTCCTGCTTGCTTTTTTTAGTTTTCAGCTCTCTGGAGCTCTGTCAGTTTTCGAAGTCGGTCACATTTTTTAAAAGTATTTTTTTACCATTTCTTTTCATTCTAATAAAAGAATTATTCGACTGTTGTCGCAAATTTGATTTGAACCGATTCTTCCCGCGCCGAACGTGAATAAACCTGCTTTTCCAGTTTTAATGAAAATGGTCACGATTCTTGCGGGCTTTTCAACCGGGCTCATAATACCAACGATAATTTTGCAGAAAGAGGAAAACAAACGTATCGTCTCTATATCTAGGCACAATTTGTAAATGAAATAATTAATTTAACAATTGGTTTTTTATCATTCAAATAAAAACATGAAAATTCAATATATAAAAATGTAAATTTATTTTCTTAATATATCTTAGCTGGTTAATATAGCTAAAACCATTTATAATGTAATAATTGTGTCCATATTTTGTAAGTTTCCTTGTAATCCAGCAAATAGCAATCTCTTGTTTGTTTATTACGTTTCATCTATATATTGGGTCTGTTCGGAGTGGCAGTTTGCTCAATTTCCAACCAGTTTCCAATCGTCAAATGCAGCAGCACCTTACAAGAAAACAAATCGCAAACTGGTTGGAAACCGAGTAAACCGCCATTCCGAACAAATCCATTGTCTCACAAAAGAATTTCGCTTCCAAAAAAATGATAAAGATGGTAATAATAATGTGGAACGGAAATTAAGTAATTTAACCAATTTTACCAAATATACCGAAAGAATGTAAATGGATATAATTGGAAACTCAAGTCTTCATTCAAACATGTTTAAACTCTAATAAGGATATTAGATATCATACAAGAAACAAAAGTTTGTATTGAATGATAGCTCGATGTAACTTGCAACTGTACCGTTATACAAAACTTGAAGTGTGCGCGCTCACGCGTACATCAAAGAATATTTAATTAAATGTAGAAAAAGGTGACGGAAATTTTCCTAGGTGCAAACCCCTAAGATGATAGCAGATGTGGTTTATCGTTTACCACTTTAATAAACACGAGGACGTGACATAAATTTAAAACAACACTTTGTTATTAAGGAAACTTCCATTAATGGTAGATCTGAAACAGGTTTACAATATTTAGGCATTTAATGGTATTGACTGTATTTCCACATGATTTAATACATTGCACGAAGTACAGACAGGTACGATACAGAAGCCTTCATAATCTGCAAGGAATTAGATTTATCTGTGTAATGAGCTTTAGTATTGAGATTGGTATAGGGTTATCATCAGCGTTGCGTTTTATGAATACTTCATAGTTACACTTGTAAAGGTATCCAACGACAAATCCATGAGACCACCTGCCGTAAGCGTTAAAAGTTTTTGCGAACTCATAAGCACGAATAGCAGTAGTTGACACTCGCGTGGCTTTAGATTGTACCAGAGCGATTCGTAGTACACCGCGTCGCCGATAGATTTACTCTATAAACAAGCATATAAGTCTTATTACGAAAACAAATATATAGCACCTATTTTTTCAAAGACCACATCATATTACCTGTCAATTTTCTATTATGGAGGTAAATATGCAAATAGGGCCGCGAAAATCGAAAAGTGCATCAACTGAGTTCAACCATGCAAGACACAAAGTTTTCCAGAAAAAGTTATTGTGCAAAATATATTATTGTAAAAGTGCTCCAAATCATAAACCATGCTGACCTTGGCACTAAGGTATTCACCACAGCAGCAAAAAATAAACGCATCCAAAGTAATAGAAATATAAAAAGTGACACATTTCGTCATCACCTTCAGTGCATCCTCGGTACCAATTGACTAAAGTAGCAGTATATCGATCCGTTACTCGCAATCTTCTGATAAGTACGGTAAATAAAACGATTGTACTCACTGCCATGATCACAAAGCCTACGCAACATATCATGATGGTAGTGCAGACGAATTCAAGGAGAGCTATGAAGGAGAACAGATCGTTGATATTGTTGGTAAAGTTTATGATCTTTTGATGGCGGTAAATGAGTCTACTCAAAGTACTCAAAACTTGGAAGCGTTTGAGAGTAACCTGCCGTACGTTTTCACACATTATATCGATTTGCCCACTAACGTGTAATATCTGGTAGCATACGATTGAAACAGAAGTGTGATTAATTTTAATTGATCGATGTATTCAATTCACATCTGAATAATAATCTTACCAGAGTAAGTAGGAATCCGTTTAATGTGCTTGCAAAAATAGACAGAGACAGTTGGTGAAGAAATTGTACGATCATGGTCAGCTCGAAAATCGGTGAAGTACTACAGTCAAATGGAAGCTCCATTCGAAAGGGAAGCTCACGAGTGCCGCCGTTACTTCGCAGTAATTCAGTAACATAGCCGCCGATTACATAAAAACTAGCAGTCAAAGCGTTAAAGATCATCACACTGTTGCAATAAGCACGCGCGAGCTCGGCTTTCTGTAGCATCACCGTCATACTTGAGGCGGCGACCGATGCCTCTTTCCAGTCTTCAGCAATCGCGTCTATTATCTCGCACAATACTCTACAATACGTCAACTAACCAGAGTGGATCTAAAATTAACCCTTAGCAGCCGAATAAATACAAGATTTCTTATGATTATAGCACAGATTTTAACTTATTTGCATGAGAAAGAAGAGAAGCTAGAGTTTAATCTCACCGTCGTTTCAGCCATAGATGCACCAGCCTTAAAGTCAGCAGTGTGTAAGCGAGAGCAAGGCTCAGGCAGTCGATTAGAGCGGCAATATGACTGTTGTCGAAGTGCACAACCGCGAAAGAGTAGAGAAAGTACTGAGCTAACAAAAGTGACAGTATGTACAGGCTCCAGTTAATAGCGGCGTACGATAATCTCGGCCACAAACCGAAGAAACGAAGCCCAAACTCCACCGCGCGACTAATAGTATCTCTGTGTCTCATGTTTGCCTGATTCCTCGTAAACTCTCAAATTGACAAAGTATCCCGGATTCAGCACAATCTGTTCGTATTCCAAGACAGCTGAACGAGTACTGGAAGGTCCCTACGGGTCCTTTCCCGCCGATGGTCATCGATTGACATCGCATTAAAATGTATACTTCACTGGAACGAAGTTGAAAAGGAAGTTGTGATGATTGCATGTAATTCTGAAAGTTGAGGGTGGCTTGCTGCGCTGTCCCAATGATTTCCATTAAACATGTAGGCGCCGACCGAACGCCTGGAGCTTATGCAGTAATCTGCGAGTATGGGGTGGGGGAGAGAACTTGTATCCGAGATCTATCGTATTAGGAAACTTTCCACTCGAAGTCTTTTCTGAATCATGAAAACATAATGATACGTAGCGTACTGCGAACTCTAACGGCAGAATACATCGGGAGGAAATAAATATTGTAACGTGCTGTGAAACCGCTGACCAGGTGTCATATTGCAGGCGAACGTGGGTTTGCGTACTGAAGAAAATCACGGGATGCAAGTTGAGCTGAAAATCTGGGTTGTAGAGTTCGTTTGGCGATGTTTCATTAGACTACGAGAGTGCTGCTTGGTATTGTGTTGCTTCATGTTTGTACGATATCTGGTTTTTAAGTTTTTTGAATGTTCAAGTTAAGACCTGGCGTCCTAATCATATGCATTTATGTTTTTTTGTTGCACGGGATAAAATAGTTTTGGGGCGTGGAACAAAACTACATGGCTTTTTTTACATTATAATGATTTTCTTTAGTGGCAGATTGGGGGGATTAGTATTATTTGCTTATTTCCCAAACAGTCCATGACTCCAAAATTGTTCGTAAAGATGCCGCGCTGCTCTTGAATGCTCGGAGAAAGGAACCCAGCTGTTTAGGTCTTAGGCGGTTCGTTTCTCAAAGTCCGTGTCACCCTATAGCCCGCGCACTGAGACAAATCGCATGCATGCGTGGCCGGAATTTGGCAATAGTTACCGTTGTGGGAATCATCCCTCACCGAAGTATCGTGCCGCGCTGCAGGTGGACAGTCTCGACCGCGGTATTTCCGGTCATAATTAACAGTAAACGTTAAGTGCTCGATCGCCGCACGTTAGCTCCTTTTAATTGGCGTAATTCCTTGCTTGCAAATGCACAGTATAACATTCCACGTCAACTGTCGAGGTTTACTCACATATTCGATGATTTTGATGAAATTTTTTGTATCTATAGTTCGCAAAGAGCCGATTCAAATGCAAAAATCAGTTGCTCGTTAACTGCATTTTTTGTTGAGTTACAAGCATTCAAAGTTTTGGATCAATTTTTTTCAATAATTTATATTTCGGTAAATATTACAGATAGCCGCATCGTTCAAATGCCAAAATGAAGGAAAGGAATTGAAGTTTGATAAACAAATATACTCGATTAAGAAATACGTGTTTGCAACAAATGTTAATGGTAAACGTTATAACAAATGCTTGCCATTTCCAAAGGGCATCCTCGATTTTGATAAAAAAATTCCTAACCTTTGCTGTAAGTCTCTTGCAAACGCCGTTCAAAGGGCTTCCGGGAACACGACTGGGGGACTGAGTTATACATTTTTATTGCCGGGCACGTCTGGTCAATCTGCGGGCGGTGCGCGCTACGCTTGACCAACGCGAATGCTAGATCCGGCCCTCGGAATACATACATTTGAAATGACCATACCTATCCAGTTCCTTACAGCATACCTGCGAAAACACAATATGTGCTGTGACACAAATTCCCAGGCGCTCCCTTCCTGGACTCCCCTAGGGAGCCAAACTCTTTGCCACGACGTTCCCTCTAGGTAGTGTCGTGTAAAGGGGTCGGGGTGAGGCGGTGGGTCCCCGTGGGTGGAGAGAATTCGGGTGTCACAGAAGAAACGGGACAAAAGCTCTCGATAGCCTTGGGAGATCGGCTGTGATTTACTAAACGCAATTATTTAATAGACGCGAAAAGAACGCTAGACACTCAATCCGTAAACGAGCGATAGACGAAGACCGAACGATAATCACACGAGCGGTAACCACGAGCGATAGACGAAGACCGAGCGACAATCACACGAGCGGTAAACACGAGCGATAATCTCTACGATATTCAGTTCGATAATCACAATGCGATACTCACTCGAACGATACGCGATGCGATATTCACACGGACGATACGCGAGGCGATATTCACACGGCCGATACGCGAAGCGATAATCGCACGAACGATACGCGAAGCGATATTCACACGAACGACAGTCTCAACTATAATATAATTCGGCAATAATAATCACAGTCGATCCCCAAAGGATCCAAACGCGATGGCTGGCTAATCTCAGCAGAGAGGGGGAGGTTCACGACTCAGTGGAGAAAACGATATTCACTAACATTTGAACGACAGTCTCACAGGTGAAAAGGTGTAGGCTGAAGTCGCCGCTACTTGCTCGCCACCAAGCGTTCACGAAATATCGGCCGCGGGCCGCCGCGATATTCGAACGTAACCCTACTACACGTGGATGGTGAACGCTTATGATAGCGATAGTCACAGCGATAATCACAACGATAGTCACACAATATTCGATACGATATTCACAAAGCTTAACGACAATCACTAATAAGGGGGGTTAACCTTAGAACCCGTGAAACAAGGAACCATAATGATGATCGCGATTATAATGAGCCTGGGAGATTACAGCTTACCAATCCCGCAGCAAGGAAAGGAGGCAGCGTGGTCCTCGGCACCCTCGGAGTCGTAGTGAAGCACGCACTGGTGGTAGCTGATGTCGGCGGAAGAATGATTTTTCCCATCGAAAAGTGCTCACTTTATACTCGAATTTTGCGCTCGGACGGCACGAGGATTGGCTTCTTGGTACGACACACCACCCCTGATTGGCTGAGGGACACTTACAAACCTTACGTGAAACTTCTCGGTACTCGCTAATCCGCGCGGCGTAAGTTCGCGGGAATTCGGCGGCTCGACCAAAAACCGTCGTTTCCCAGAACCGAACGAAACAGAGTCCTCGCTCGCGCGAAAACTCTGGCAGGACCGCAGGTAACCCACAGGTTACCCTGCCCTAAAATGAAGGGAGGAATCCTTCGGGCTGGCAATTCCTCTGCTAGCCCATAACACTAATGCCGATTTTTGCAGCGCGTACTAAGGTGTACTGCGCGAATGGGTGACACACAAAACGTCGGGAATCCCGCACGTTGCCACAACGGTGGATCAACGGCGAGGGCAGCAGGAAAGTGGAGCCGGCTCTTCCGCACCCCCAAGCCCTGTCCGGAGCAGGCAAGTGGGTGTCCCTCTGACCCTACCGACCGAAAAATCGGCCGAAATCGTGTTTTACACAAGCCAAATACAATTGAATTATTTCGAAATAATAGTGCGAAATATTTCGCACACGCCAAGTTTTTTTTATTATTATTGTTGATCGCTAATTTATTGTGAATTTATCGTTAATTGCTGATGCGAGTTAAATCACGGTATCTTTGAATGAAAACTTGGGTTTCTTGTATGTTATTAATTATATATCTGAATTATAACTTGGCTTTCGCTTACCAATGATATCAATTTCTATTTTTGATCATTTTTAAATGACTTTTGCAAGATTGGTGGGTTGGTGAGTCGGTGGTTTGGGTTGTTGGGCGGCGGCAGCGGCGGGGAGGGGGCTACTTGGAGTTTTTTTTCATTTTAATGTTTTTTGGGGGATCTCAGTTCTTTTTGTTAGTTAATCGGTAAAATAAAAACATAATTTGTTGCTACTTATCAACGATTTAGTACGAGAAAGCCATGCTATCCAGTGGCAATTCATATTCGTCCAACAAATTTGGAGTCTTTTGCTTAAGTTTGTGAAGTGTGGAACTTGTCAAATGTGGAGCTAAGAACCACTCAAGCGACAGGTTTGCAATTTGATGAGTAGATACTAATACTAATACAACTTAGGAACAGGCCGCCATTACCAATCAGTATTTGCTCAGTACATCTCAGGTCTTTGATTTAAGTAATTCTCAAGCTACACATTTGACATGTTTAATACTTCAACAATATGACGAATAAGAGGGGGAGGGGGGGTGCAGATTATCTGTATAATGTGTTACGTTCAGGAGGTAAGGACGTAACAAATATAACATACGCAGCATTGGACTTCATTATATGGAACTCAAAGGCATGCAATCTATTGGCAATTCATATTCGTCCAACAAATTTGGAGTCGTTATACATTCTTTCCTCATTCAACACATGTGAAGAGTGTGGAACTTGTCAAATGTGTAGGCTAAGAACAACTTAAGCGACAGACTTGAAACTTGATGAGCAGGATACTAATTTTCCACGACTAGTATGCCCCTAAATTAATACTACGATTAGGCTCAATACTTAATAAGTTCTATCTCTTATTCAACACATTTGTAATGTCAAATTTGACAAGGGCGTACCCAAGAACCAGTTCAGTTATAGATTTCAAACTTGCTGAACAGATACATAATTAAAAATTACAGAAGTCAAAGATCTAAAGTTTACTGAGCAAATACTGATTACTAGTAAGGTTCGTAGTTCAGAAATCATTTACATGAAAGACCTGAAGTATCACTTGGTGAACAAATTGTTGCTTTTTCATTTAAGTGAGTCCTGGTTATGCACTTGGCAACTTTGGTAGTCTATAATTGTATTGAATAAAAGGATATTGCTGAACAGTGTTAGATTGAGTAGGGTCATAAAGCTGTACCAATAAGAGAATAAAACTGTTAAATTTGTCAGATATCCTCGCGTAAGATATTCCTGTCATAAAATAGCCTACATAACCAAGCACTCGAACGTCGCGGAAATAAGACATCTACCCATCTCGTATTAGTTAGTCTCTTTCTACATGTCTAGCATCTCTCTCCAACATCAGCCCACATCAGCCCCTGCCTTCTCTCTCTAGCATAACATCATCTCGCAGTTAGAAATATTAATATAATATATGAACATTCTGCCACCTAGCGTGGAAAATATGTGACCTACATTTTTGGTCTGAATCTTCTTCTGAATCGTTTTCGCACGAGAAAATAAGAGGAGGAAATTCATATCTCTTGAACGCATGGACCAATTTCCTTACTATTTATCTTATTGGATTCAGAAAAATAAATTAGGCTGTGCTTGATTCATAAGTTATGCTTGCAAGCTGTAAGTTTTTCGGAATGCGAAGTGAAAGTCTTATATCGATCGAAAACCGCTACCCGTCGGGATAAGTAGCCTCGGCTTCTCGCGCTGTATAGCTATAGCTAACTACTTGGCGCGAGACTCTACCGAGTCTCCTGATATTCATCCTCATCGGACTACTTTTCTTAGCCTTATTTCACACGGAGATTCAACAATTTTAACGTGCTAGTTTCCCACATAGTTTTCCCATGCCTATTTTTCGAGCCTTAAAACTGTTCTTCCACTCTTTCGTTCCGTCTTATCTCAAGTCTTAAAACGCATTCCTAGTAAGGGATCATCGCAGCGTGCCCTTAGTGAACTATGCAGCGGTGCACTTTTGCTTCGCCTATAAGTGTTTAGACCTCAAGCGCAGTATAAATTCTAGTGGAAAGCGGGGGAATCAGTTCCGAACTCTCATCGACGGCGAAGCTCTGTCAATCGGATCACCGAAGAACACCGTAGTAGATCGAGCACTAGTCTCCTTCGAAGCAGTTACAATTACCGTACGTACATCGTGTCTCATCGCGATCGTTAGGCAAGTCACAGTTCTTTCGTTAGTTTTTCCCCCGTTCAAATCGAAACGTAAAACGAACTCATATAATTTTGTAACAACATCTCAAAACCACAGAAACTCTCATTGTATATTTTGTGTTTGTATTATTTACTATTCAGAATATATTACATTATTCTAGTTTTCATTAAGAAACCATTTGTGTCATCATTACTGAATTCCTGTTTAGTCAACCTTGCGTCAATTAATCACAATAACTAAGGGAATAATAAAAGATCCCACAAGGATACATCTTTACCGCTCGAGGTGTATCCGGCGAGCCATAGTAAGGTTTAACTCTAGCTTAGGGCATCCTTCCATGATCAATGAGCAGTCTTGACTGTGGTTAAGGTGAAATAGTCCTTAGCACGATCCCAAATCTCTGTACTGAGATACTGGAAGCAACTAGCCATTCTTTTATTTAATAAGGTCCAATCTTGAGTCTGGTTAAGGTGAAATAGCCCTTAGCACGATCTTAGAGCATATTTTAGGACTGGCGAAGCCTGGCTCGTAACATACCAGAGCTGTTAATGATAACAGTATTAGTATATTAGATAGGGGATGCTTCGCCTTTTCAATGTGTAGAGATATCTATATATAGAGACCATGAGCAGTCCCAAATTTCAGTGTGAGGGCTTTCTGACTTTTCTAATATTTTACTTATATTTGCGCTGCCTCCGAAAAGTTGCAGTATTTTTAGGCTTAATGAGGGAAAGTTCCCAAAATCGCATGTTATGACTGCAAATTTATGTATCCACGGAAACAATAAATTAATTTTTACTTTTCAGGGCATTTCTTGTGCGGCTTGTTTTTTTACTTTTCATGGCATTTTTTGTGCTGCTTGATTTTTAGTTTTCAGCTCTCTAGAACCCTGTCAGTTTTCGAAGTCCGTCACATTTTTTTATTTAATGCTTTTTTTTGTATAGGAAATGGGACTCCCGTTTCCGGTGACGAGCGGTTAGGACGTGTGACTGAATGCGGAGAAGTTAGCAAAGAGTGTTGAGTGGAAGAGTGAGGAGAATTGTACGGGGGAAGAGCGCAGGAATAGAGCAAGGAGAGGAGAAAGGGCTGAGTGAAAGGGCTGCGGCAGGGGGGAAAGGAGGTAGGGCAGGGAAGGGAAAACAAGGACCGGTTTGTTGAGGTTAGGGGAAGGGAGACGCGTGGATTCGGCGGGACGGTAAAGGGGAAGAGACGTTGAGTAAGGGGTAAAGTCGATAGGTGGCAGAGTCAGCTGGAGTCGGTAAAGGAGAAATGGGCTGGCGGGAGATTTCGGAAAGGAAAGTAGAATTAAAAGGGTGAAGGAAAGGGTAGGGTGCAGGGAAAAAATGGAAGGGGGAAAGGGAGAGGCGAATACAGAAGAAAGCAAGAACAAGGAGAGTGGGAAAAAAGGGAAGGTCGTCAAACGCGGCAAGGCTGAAAAAAGATACTGCGGGAAATCTAGGAAGATTGGTAGGTATGTTCGAAGAATACGGTGGAGGGAAGAGAAAGGAGAGATAGGAGGAGGAGAAGGGGGGACAAGAAGAAGGGGAAAACAGGAAAGCGTGTAAAAAGAGCGCAAGGGCGCTAAGGTCCAATCTCCAAAATCTCCAAAGGAATGTAGAGAAGGGGAGTATAAGAAAAGGGAAGCAGGGCAGCGAGAGGAAGATGAGGTGGAGGAGATAGGAGCGGGAGGGATAAAAGAGATGTATGGGGCAATGATGAGGAAGTTAAGAGGGTACAGAACGGAGATAAAAGGGTTGCAGGAGTGGAGGGAAGAAAGAAGGAGTTGGCAAAGGGAGAGAAAGAGAATGGAGGAGATGATGAAAAAGATAGAAAAATGGGGAAAGGAAAGACAGAATTCAAGGAAAAGGGATGGAGAAAGATTAGAGAACTGGAGCTAAAATTCGACAGGAAGGAAAGGGAGGAAAGAAGAAATAATGTGTTAATAAGGGGCATAGAAGTAAAAGAGGAGGGAATAGGAGAAGAAATAAAAGCATTATGGGAAATAATGGTGGTGAAAGAGGAAATAATAGAGATAAGGAAAGTCTGAAGGGTTGGCGAAAAAGGGCGAGGAATGGCAGTAGTGAAACTGGGGAGCTGGGAATCAAAGAGGAGAGTGATGGACAGGAGATTCAAACTGAAAGATAGACGGGTAAGAGTAGATGATGATCTCACAGAGATAGAGAGGAAGACAAGGTGGAAAATAGAAGAAGAGGCAGAAACGGAAAGACAAAAAGGGAAGAGGGAGCAAATGGGCTATATGAAAATGTGGGTGAACGGGGAAATGAGGAGATGGAATGAGATGGCGGAGGGATGGTCTGAAAGCGAGAAGGGAAACGAATAAGGAAGGTCGGAAAGGGGGCGGAAGGAGCAGGTGAAAAACAGGAAAGGGAGACAATAGTATTTTGGAACGTGGCAGGTCTTAAGAACAAAGACACAGAAAGTGACGTGGATTGACGAGAATAATTGGAAGTGGATAGAACGAAACCTGCCGAAAGGCTATAGCTGGAAGGCGCAATGGGCAAGAAAAAAGAACAGGAAGGGTAGGCCAATGGGAGGGATGATGGTTGGGGTGAGAGAAGGAATAAGAGTGGAGCAAGAGAACAGAGAAGAGAAAGAAGGTTTGATGACGAAGAAGGTAGTATTAGGTGGAGAGTGGTGGAGAATAGTGGGGATTTACATAAATGGGGATATGGAGAGAAAGCTGGAAGATCTAGGAGAATGGATAGAGGAGAGAGAAGAAGAAGTAAGTGTACTGATAGGTGGCGATTTTAACGCACCGTGCTGCGGTACTGGTGCTGTTGGGCCGACTCTAAGTCGTTCCCACGACCCACCAGTATCGCGGAGGGAGTTGCTGGTCACCGATACAGCGCGTCCCCGGGTGGCGGGTAGGGGACCCCTCCAGTTCTAACTGGAGGGTTGCGACTTGCGTAAGCGCTGTGTAAGCCGTGGTGTGCTGCCTCTTGGAGGTGGTCCACTGCGAGAGAACACACGCGCACAGAAACACACACACATTACATCGCACTCACACGAGAGGCGGTCGCGTTGCGGGGCCGTTCTTCCCGTTCGGGGGGATGGTCCGTTGTTCTGCCGTGGTTGTACCACGGGAGGGTACAGGAGATAAACCATGATTTGCACTCCCGGGCCGCTCCATAGTACAGGGGTCCGAACCCCGTTTAACCAACGGGGAGGCTGCCCTATCAGGGGCGAATAATCTCGGGGCGGGTTGTAGTGCCGGTTGGTGACCGGATGGGACCCTGCAGCCCATCCCAGGGGGCTCTCCCGAGGCCACCCGTGAATGCCTTAAAAAAGGTTAGCCGCCGCGGTGGCGTGGCCGGCCCCTTCTCGTTCCGGGGGGTTCGGATTTTCCGCGCGATGACCGTCTCTCAACACACTTCGCACACACACACAGACACACGCATACCCACACTCGGGCGGAGGCCCCGATACTCAAAACAAACATGGAGAACACAAGTAGTAATAACGCGGTTCAAAAGTGCCAAGAAAAGGTGTAGCATCCCAGCTCAAGGGAGGGAGGAGAGGAGAGGAGCGGTGCGGATGCTCATTCCGCCAGCGGAATGGGGCCGCCTGCGACACACTCGAAGGTGCGCAAGAAGCGTGGGGTGGTCCGACCCGCGGAGGGCGGCGTGGACGAGTCGTCTGACTCGGACACGTCTGTTGCCTCCGTGGTGTCGGCTACCGGGCGGGTAGTTCCGGACTGCACGGTAGTGCTAAGCCGGCTACCCGCTGCGCTTACGCATGAGGCCCTGTCCCGGTGGATGTCCGAGGCCTCGTTGCCCTCCGTCGACGAGGACTCCGATGCCTCGATGGCCAAGGCGAAGAAATGCCAGGTCGACTCGGCGCGCGATGGGAGCGAGCCCCAAGCCGGGCAGCTCCTCGGCGGCTCAGAGTCCGAGCCCTGTGGTCGCCCTGCAGCCGGCCATCTGAGCTGCCAAGGCCCGTGCCTGGGACGAGCTCGTCACCACCCTGGATGGAGATCCGTGGGGGCGCCCATACAAAATCGTCATGGGACGATTGCGTCGCTGGACGCCGCCCACGACGGAGCTCCTTGACCCCCCAGTTCCTCGAGCGGGTGGTGGCTACTCTGTTCCCTGCCGGAACAGAGGATCCCGCCCCCGGTCGGCCTCTCCCACACAAAGTGTGGGACGAGGCCAGTATGGGGGTGAGTGGCGACAAGCTACGTGCGGCGGTGACCCGTCTCGCGGCCCGCGCGAACAAAGCGTCGGCCCCGGACGGCATCCCAGGCAGGGCTTTGGCCATGGCCATGGGCGTCCTAGTCACGCACCTCGGGCAGCTTTCTAACAGCTGTTCGAGGCGCGGTAGGTTCGCCCGCTGCTGGAAGCGGGGGCGGATGGTCCTCAACCGGAAGGGAGGGCGGCCCACGAACTCTCCCTCCGCGTACCGGCCCATTTTCTTGCTGGACGAGGCGGGCAAACTCTTCGAAAGAGTTATTGCCAACCGCCTCGTCCGGTACCTGTCGCGGACAGGTCCGGACCTCGACGACGGGCAGTTCTGCTTCCGTCGGGGACGATCGACGATGGACGCGATTAAGCGTCTAAGGTCCCTGACGGAGACGGCTGCAAGCCGGGGCAGGCTGTGCATCGCTATATCATTAGATATAGTTAATGCATTCAACACCCTGCCCTGGTGGGTCATCAGGGAGGCGCTCGAGCACCATCGAGTGCCCCCTGAACTACGGGCCGTCGTCGGGGACTACCTCACCGACAGGAGCATAACGTTTATGAGCCGGACGCAGGAGCACGTGAGGGAGACGTACGCCGCGGTTCCGCAGGGATCCGTTTTGGGCCCCCTGCTATGGGACCTCGGCTACGATTACGTCCTGCTGGCTGCACTCCCCGCTAACTCCACGTTGATCTGCTATGCAGACGACACCCTCGTGGTAGTCAGCGGGGAGGGCGGGATGAGGACCATCCGCGTGGCGGAGACGGCTGTGGTCTGTGTCGTCGCCCGAATCCACCGACTGGGCCTTCGGGTGGCCCCGAAAAAGACCGAGGCGATCTGGTTTTACGATCGCCGACGGTCTGCGGGGCCGCCAGCCCACAGTATAATACAGTACGGACACTCTCGGCAGATCCTTTGTTCTCGGTGTCACCGAAAATTGAGGCCTGAAAGTGGCTTAGGGGGCAGGTCATGTTGTTAGCGCCAGATGACGCTAGCCTCGGTTTGCCTTCTGTTACGTATACTGGGTAACGGGAAAGTGTGCAGCCGCGGCATATTTACTGCTGTATTTTATTCCCACCTCTTATAACCGCCAGCCGCTGGAAAGCGGTCGACTCGCTCAAGAAGTGGGAGCCGAGGGAAGCCAGACGTCTTGTTCCCTACGCTGCGTGGTCACATGTGTGTGTATCGCATACTCGCGTTACACACACAGGCGAGCCGTCGGCTTTCGGAAGGCCGATATCTTGTTATAAAAAGAAGTAGACTAACATTATACAAATTCTGTATTTTGATACGTATTAAGAACGAACGTACGTCCCTGGAGTTGTTGCGATGAACTTTGTTTACGCGGTCTGTATAATGATTCGCAGCAGCAATAGAGATGGCACATTTAAATAAACATACATGAACAAATTTACCCAACAATCACTACGCTATTATCATCCGCCTTCTGTCCATGATTCCTCCGGATCGCAAAATAAATCTTGTAAGCCTGATCAGGAAATCAATCAGCAAATTCAATAGTTTTCTTCCAGTAAATAGATCCTGAACTTGAAGAAAAGAAAGAGATGCGCGGAAACATAAAAAAAATAACATAACCGGGCTGGAACCGATCACGAGTCTTTCGCCCGGGGACCCTGTCACGCTACCCACCAAGCCACTTTGAGACTTATCCAGTCATGAACCCCTACCGCTATAAAAGACACGCTTTTAATAAATATAATACTTTGGAATACTTGTTGAATAGTAGTAATGTTGGAAGAAAACATCCAGCATTCTGCAGGATATAATTAATCGTTCCGCGACGTCCGATTAGATCCAATTAAATCCGACCAAATCCAGTAAATCAAATTTATCAGGAGCCTGTGATACTTTTTCTTACAAGTATCGGGATAGCGCCATGGCAAGCGTTGGGTCGACGACCGTGAGGACCCGAGTTCGGTTCTCAGTTGCCGCAGTTGGTTTTTTGCATTTTCTTGTCCTCCCATCATTATGTTCAATACCCGGCAGTGGTGGTACTTGTTCTTTCACGTTTCCTCGCCCTTCCCAATCGTGTCTTCCTCTCGATATCCGATTTAGCTATGCAAATGCCTCGCGCGTCGTTGTACGCACGTGTGTACGTATGTGTTATCAGGAAAATAAAGAAATATTCTCGAGTCTGGCTTTTGGGCTAGACTCGAGAATATGAGAAAGAGAAATTACTTTCTGGTTAAGCGTTAAATCGATAAGTTCGTTTATGGGGAGAACTGAATTTCCCATCTCTTATATTTCTCTCTGGACGATACTTTTCCCGATACTTCGGCCCGGGAGATTCGAAGCCAACTATCCTCTAGTATCACAAAAATGGGCGCTAGGCATCGAAGATGCCACTCAAAATCTCACAAGAATCGCAAAGAGAACGGCCACATTGAATCTCCCGAGACGGCCAAACAGGTGCTTCGGCTAGATCAGACAACAAGGAGAGCACGTGGGTTCGACACGAGTGAACAAGCCAGGATTGAGCTAGTATGCTGATTTTATTTCGACAATGAGGCAGAAAAAGAGTCCTTCGCTCGAGGTGTTCATTGGCAACCTCGGGCGAAGCACGTGGCTGGGAGTTAGAATAGTCGAAGTTACATTCAGATGTTCGCTAGCTCTACGCAGATGACCGACGTTAATAGATTTCCCGAATTCTCGATGCTCAGAACTCTACAGATTTTCTACAATTGACTCTTGGCAGACTTCGTCAGCCCGCAGGAAGATCTCAGTTTACATAATCCATAATACCAGAAAGAATAGAAGCTCAGAATGATCTAGACAACAGATCGGAAATGGAAAACTTACAGTCGAAAAGCGAGGAGGTCTTAAGGGCCGAGAAACAGCGAATCTCTAGCTGGGATCTCCCAAAGAAGCCCCTTACACAAGCTAGAGTCGAAAGGTGTTCGCTTACCGCTAGTTATTATCTGTTCGCGAAGCGCCGCTAGTCCGGAAGATCGGGGGATCGTTAGTCTCTTTCCTCCTTCCTTCCTTCCTTCTTACGAGCGTTAATTCGGAAGTCGCAAGGGGTTTGTTAGTCGGCAGTCGCTCTTTCCTCGGGATTTGGTAGTCGCTGGTTTTTTGGTCGCTCGCCTCGACAGTCAGCACAAGAGTGCCGAATTCTGCGCGCTATTCCCTAACGCTCGTCTAGCCGCCTTTGTCCCCGAAATCGATTTCTATTGGTCGCTGGATCCTACCGCGCGCGCAGGGCTCGCTGTGCCCTCGGGTGGACGACGCCAGGGCTGTAGGCCCTCAATGCGCCAACCCTGCTTCGCCGAGACGACAATCGGTCAAATCTCCCACGATGCAGGGGCAACTCGGGGTCGCCTGCCTCACCACCCGGCTCCTCCAACGGTGACTGGTCGTCTTCGGATGCCATCGGAGACTGCTGATTTGACAAGTTCCACACTTTTCACATGTGTCGAATGAGGAGAGGATGTATAATTTAAGCGAAGGATTCGAAATTTGTTAGACGAATATGAATTGCCAGTAGATAGCATGCCTTTGAATTCCATATAATTAAGTCCAATGCTTTGTATATTACATTATACAGCCAAGATGTGTCCTTGTTACATTGTTGAAGTATTAATTAAATCTTTCACTTTTGTAGTATTTGAATTATGTATCTGTTCAGTAAGTTTGAAATCTGTCATTGACGTGGTGCTTGGGTACGCCCTTGTCAAACATGACACTACAAATGTATCGAATAAGAGAATTAATAGAACTTATTAAGTGCTGAGCCTCATCGTAACATTATTAATTTAGGGGTATACTAGTCGTGGGAAATCAGTATTTGCTCATCAAATTTTAAACCTGTCGCTTAAGTGGTTCTTAGCCTACACTGTGACGGGGCAGCGTAGCCCGTCCCAAAACTCCCGCTCTCATGCGAAGCCGCCTCGCACTCGCCGCTTAACCTCAACAACCGTTGCTCCAAAGGGGACCGCCAAAACTAGCGAATAACCACTAATGCGCCTTTATCTTGTTTCGAGCCCGATATACCGACGATATCAGCGAGTCGATCGAGGAGCGGGAGTTAAGCTCGAGGAGAATGGACCCGACGAGTCCTACCTGCGAGCCATACAGAGGGTGCAGATACGCCGATTGACGTGCCGATCAGGCCGCTCTGCCCTGGACAGACGACGGACGACGCAACGGCGATAGACCGACGGACGTACCAGGGGCTCCTAGCTCTCGCTGGCTGAAGGCAGCGGCGGAGAGCGCAGCGTAGCGAAACGATCGATCCCAGCGCGCGGGATCGATACGCGAGCCCTCGATACCGATCGAGACCGATCGGCGCGGCGGCACCGAGAGATCGATAGCGTAAGGCGGCAACGTAACGCGAAACGAAATTTACGTAGGACCGGAAGCTCCTCACTTTGTGAGCGACCTCCGTAGCAAGCGAAACGCGAGTGCGAGTGCGAGCAAAGTTATCCAGACGACGATTCAAGGAGTAGAGAGCGAGAGCGATCCAGCGAGCGAGTTTATACCGGTAAGCCCAGCGAATTGCCGCCTGCCTATTACCTGTAAAGATCTCGGTGCCGGCCGTTCACGCTCCAACAAGAGGCTACCCTGGCGCGAGTGACCACCGGTCACTAGGCGGCTACCCCTTGGGGCGACTCTTAAAGTCGCCAAAAAGTCCCCGGTTCGGAAAGAACACCGTGAGCCATGAGATTGGAAGGCGTATGAAAGCCAGGAGCGGCCCGGCCGCCACCATCTAGCTTTGTAACTTGCATGCGAACGGTTTTGGGTTTTCCGGCTTCGAGGCTCGTAGATCGGCCGCCTATCTGGTACGATTGCAGTGCGACTGCAGGTTATCGAAAGTTCTGTTCGATTCTTTGGCGTGTCCGAGCCTTCCAGCAGGCGAGCGTCCGGCAAGCGCGACCGGCCGGGATAATAGATTGTGTAGCGGCTACGGGAAAGCCGAGGGTCCGAACGCCGACGTTCGGACGCGAGCGCTCGGACGTAGGATTTTCCGGCCAGCTTCCCGGCCAATAATAAACACCGTTGCCACCCATCCGCGTGGGATTATTCAGCCTCCTTTCCCGACCCGAATACCTTCGCCACTCTACCGGCCACGAGTTAGCCCGGCCGACACCGGCGAGTGCCGCCGAGTCCAGCCCGGGGTCGAGCGGAAGGCAACAACCAGGACGAGGGAGGACATAGGAGAAATTCGGCCCTTACCGGGGCCTGGCGTCCAGCATTTTCCCCTTTCCTCCTTTCACGAACCCCGGACGGACTTAGGCGAAGTTGAGGCGCGTCCACCCGGACCGACGCGGACAGGGGTCCGGAGAAACCGCTTACACATCATAAGATAAGTGTCTACGGCCCCAAAAATTTGGACAAAATATGACGACCATTATCCTCGGTCAGGGATAGGGGTTTGAATCTCCGCTATCAGCACCCCGGACCTGACACCGGCTAAAACCCCACGGTGGCCATCCTCCGCGCTTACTGGGGCGACACCGGGAACTCTGGTCGAACACGACCGGTGCCGCCCCGCGCCCGCCCCTTAAGGGGGGCTTGTCTTGTGGTGGGGGAGTGGCCATCGCCTCTCTCGCTTTCACGAGAGAGAGTGGCGTCCCTCACTACCCGCGAGGAGTCACGGCTCTCCGCACTCCCTCGCCAACGGGGAAGGAGGAGGGAACCGTGCCTCCCGCACTACTAGTACCTTCTGGGCGGGACGTGCGACCACGACACGCCCCGCCCCGCCTCGGGGCCGCTTTGCGGAGGCGACAGAACCACCACTCTGCCGCCTCGCGGCCCCTTGGCACATGCCCGGCCCACCGGCAGGGAAACTCAACCGGTCGGTCCGGGCCGCCAAACTTAGTTGGGGGGAACTGCGTCACCCCGTGCGGGGCGGCGGCGGGGACGGGCCCTCCCCAGACGGAAGGGGTCCGTCCTCTCCCGCCGCCGCTCCGCCTCCTCCTTTTGGAAGAGCAGTTCCTCGCAAAAAGCGAGGAAGGCCCTCCACGACCTCTCACTGCCAGTGAGAGGTCCCTCCCAATATACCGGACCAGGACACGACGCTGCTCCTCCCAGGCCCTACAATGCTGGAGGGTATGTTGCGCCATGTCCCGGTCCCCATCGCAGTGATGGCACTGTGTCGTCGCCTCCTTCTCGATGCGACGCAGGTACTCACCGCAGCAGCCATGCCCGGTAAGCACCTGCGTCGCGCAGTAGGAGAGCTGCCCTCTGCCGCGACTCACCCAAGCCTCGAGGCTCCGGAGACCATCCTTAGGATCTACACTGTCCCCAACCCTACCACTTCCGTGAGGCATGAAAGAAAGCGACGACACCCGCAAACTCCTCAAGGACTGGATCGAGGAGTGGCAACCAGTCCGGGGTGAGACAAGGTAGAACCTCACTCCTACCTCAAGGCCATGCGAACAGGCTACCCGAGCAGGGTTGCCAGATTAGGAGGGGAAATAACGCATGCGCATGTCAACTTTCGGAACTGAAGATCAGGTTCCGCTACACTCCTACAAAACGGTGGTGTCCTTGTCGCCCCTTTCACCTGTTGCAGCTTCTAACTACAACATTTTTTCCTAAATTTCTAAATGAAGGTTTATTGTTGGAATAGCACATTATAATAATTGTATACACTTTATATATTATAAAATACCCGTACCCGCGCAGTGGCTCAGGGGGATAAGTGCTCGATCGACCCGTAATTAGCGGGGCTCGGGTTCGATCCCAACACCTGTCATCGCTGATTTTCAGCACGTTCGCGCACTGCGCGGGGGGGGGGGGTCGGATTCCACCTTAAAAATAGTAGGTCCACCGGGTATGAGCATAAGTTTGGTGTCCCCCCCTGCCTTATGGACGCTCATACAGGGTTTGGTATGTGAATGCAGGAGCTATTCCATACCCGTCGCAAACCCTGAGGGGAGTCGACGTTAATCAAGTAAAGAAGACTGTATTATAAAATACCCATTTTATTATATTATTATTGTACAGTTGACCTAAAATGGAATAATATATATAAATTAATTCAATTATATCTGACAAGGGGAGGCCGCGGCCCGGAACTCTTTGATTTAAAAGTATTGTGGCTTAAAATGTAAGTGTAGAATAACGGATGAGTAAGGTGGAAATGGTCATCAAGTGAAAAGTGGACTGTATACTTTAAATAAATAGATGTTCTGGATTTATTCATGTTGGGATGCCCGGTGACATCCGCGTTGCCGTGTGCTATTTACAATTATGTACATAGGAATATACAAGAGTCGATGCATTCGCCTATCGATCGACGCGATCGATAGGTGAGTCAAAACTATAACTGTTCCCTGACCATGGTCAAGGAATGAACAGGACTGAGCTGGTCAATGTGTGTCTGGGGATGCACTGGAAGTCCCTTGGAGGGACTGGACACACAGGATGAGAAGGACTGAGTACGGTTCATAGATATCGTAGGAGGGGTTAGCTCCTACATGAGCAGAGTTTTGCGCCGTTGATGCACAAAGGGCCACTTACGTGGCCCGGCTACAAATCCTCATATGAAATTGCACTAATGCAATGATCAGAACATGCAAGCGTGGATCAGGTGAGTGATCCACATGAGCCAATAGGCTTGAGAAAATGATATGATCAGGACGAGTGATTAGATCTGAGCTGCTTACTGTTCGACGTCTCCGAGGCGAGAGAGTTATCAGCGCCAGAGAGATGACGAGCAGATAGAACAGTTCGGGAGATGGTCGCCAGGGTGTGCATGTCGCGCACACCTAGGCTGAGCAGACATCGATCTCTATCGATTCGACCATCAGGTAAGGTTGGGACACTGTGAACTGGGCTTGGGTTGACAGGTGGGGTTATGTCAGAGGAGAGGATGAGCGGCTCACAGTGTAGGCTTCACAGGATACATCTTATGCATAACCTATGATTATTCAACAGTAAGCAATGTCGTTACTAGTTGGATCCTAGAATACTAGGTGTTTATAGCCAATCCTTTTTTTTTTTAAATAGTGTTAAATATTTAAGTTTCGCCATCGTCCAATGCAAGTAATTTTCTTAAATCACAAAAATTCAATACAAAATAATACATAATACTTATTATTCAATCTAGTATTCTACCATTTAATTACTGACCCTGTTCCGGGTCGTAACTTCCTCTTGTGAGAAAGATTAAATTACAAATATCGGGCGTAAACTTTCGGTTAACGAAATGGACATTTTACTTAGTGAGATTTCACTTTAGTGGGAAACGAAAGTTTACACCCGATATTAAATCGTATAAAATACAAAATATTATATATAAATAACAAAAAAATGCACTGCTTCCCCATGAAGATTGCAAACAGTAACGCTGTCCAATATGCGACCTAAAAATAAAAAGATTTATTGATTACTAATACAATAATTTTAAACTAGTTACATAATTGTATTCAAAACTTTCACCTGTTGTAAGAAATTTTCTAATCTCTGTCCTGGGCTGGTTGCTGCTGCCACTGGAAAACAGAAATTTATATTTGATTATTAATAGAGTCATGTAATAGTCGTTGTACCACTGTATTCAAAACTCTCACCTCAGGCATCCTCTGCCCTGGGCTGGGATTGCTGGCACCTAAAATAAAAAACATGATATTATTAAAATTGACAACTGAGTATTCTGATGCAATCGAATACTCTTACCTCATGATAACAGCTGTTGATGTCTTCTACAGTCATCTGCTTCTTACACTCCTTAAATCTAATTATATTTAAATATAAAATAAATAAATATACATACAATGGGTGCGCCTTCTACCAAAATTTCTAAAAAAAACAAATAAAAAAATACGTGAAATAAACAAAAAAACAAAATAAATAATATGAATAAAAATTAAATAAACAAGAAACAAAATAAGTAAGAATGGAAGAAACAAAACAAAAAATAAAATTAATTAAATTTCGTACGAAATTAACTTAATGCATAAAATAAACAATAAAAAGAAAAGAAAAATCAAAAATATAATACAAATATATACATTAACTGACATCTTAAACTAAACGAAGTAGCACGTCAAAGTGGTAGAATAATAATAGTAAAAAAATAATAAAAAAAAACAAAATGAAAGAAATTCAATTTAGTCATCGGATAAAAAAAATTAATTATATAAATTAGCTGAATTATGCAGCTCTAAATGTCGCGGTGATGGTTCGAAATTGTGGCAATTTTTGCCCTGAAAATTACTTCTAACGACACACAACGCATTCAATGTTTCATGGCGAAGTTTATTTCTATTCTCAACTTTAATATTGTTGACAATAGAAAAAACTCGCTCTGCTTCGGCATTTGAATGGGGAAATGACATCACCGCGAAAATGAGTTTCGATAAATTTGGATACTCGAGCGCGCCAAAAATATTCTTTTTGGTGACAATGTCAGACCACATTGTCACCAAATTATTATTACTAATTTCGGTTTCCGACCGCGGAAAAAGCATCGGGATATCTTTCCATTCAGATGCCAAAGCATTTACATCAAGATGAAGGAAACTAAAATGCGTTGTGATGTCTGAAAGATTAAAAGTGCCTTCACTCTGACGTGCTAGTACAGGGTCTATAAAATGTAAAATATTAAAAAACGCGTCGCAAAGTGGCAGCCGACATTGAATCTCGTGCACCGCTGTTTTATAAAACTCAAAACAAACATGTTTTATTTCTAAAACATCCGCGGTATTTAATGTGTCCAAAAAGTGTTGGCATTCCGGACTAACAAATATATCCTTAATAGGAACAAAAATTTCAGTTCTATCTAACTTTACGAAAGACTCTACTGTAATATACTCTACGTGCACGAAATTCTCTACCAATTGCTTCCAAAGTGCAACACTACTTTCAGCTGTTTTATGAAGTAACAGACCATTGAATTGAAACCGCGCGTTAAATGAATTAAAAATATTTAATACATATTTCAGAATCAAAGCATATGCTTTGTTTCTGTCATCAAAAATTAAATCTCAGCTAACTGATTTAAAAAACGCATTCAGCTAACTGAGCTAAAATAATCAGCTAACTGAAAGTACTGTCGCAGAACCTCCCAATTATCAAGGAGGCGAGCCACGCAAGCATGCAAAGCGAGCCACCGCGTAAAAGATGGTTTCAGCAATTTTCGAGATTCGACCTCGAAATATTCCTGAAACTCTGTAAGAATCGTGACGCGCTTCGGACTATTTGCGATGTACGAAGTAACACCGCGAACTAATTGTTCTATGCACTGCGGAATTTTGAGAAAAGCCTTATGGACAATTAAGTGCATAGAATGGCAAAAACAAGCAAAAACTTTCAAATGGGGCACGTCTTCCTTCAAGCGGATCATGAAGGAGTTGTTACACCCCAACCTGACTGACGCATTGTCAGAAGCCATGCCCACAATATTTTTTAAAGGTATCTGTTTTGATTTGAAACTACTTTTAAATAAATTATATACATTTTCTGACCCAGAATCGCGAGCATTTACTTTTAAAAGTTCTAGTAAATTTGTTTTAATTATTTATCTTTACTACACAGATACCGCACGAGCACGCATAACGACTTAGAGTCGGTATTATCCGTGCTCTCATCAATTAAAATAGAAAAGTAACTATTTTGTAGAACTGAAACAAGTTGCTCCAATTCTACTTTATGTAAAATGTTTTTAATGATCGCGGTGCACTTCGTACGCGCAACCGACATATCTCGAGCTATGTCGGAATCAGGGCAAATTGATTTGATTAATGGAGGAAGCTGGTCTTCCAAATGAATTGAAACATTCGTTGTCGCGAAAAATGTTGCCAGCTTTAATTCGCTCACTTTGACACGCATTGCGAGGCTCTCTGTACCAACAATGTTGCTGGTGGAAGCAATTGGCCTATCATCACTACTGGTAGAAGGCGTAGAAGCGGAAGTACTAGTTGCACGGCGAACAGCTGCAACGTGGGACGGTATAATTGAATGCCGTATTAAATCTATTATACCACCATTAAAAGACAATGTCTTGTTGCATGGTCTACACAAAGCTTTACGATTATCGCGGTCCGGCGCCAACCACCCCTTTAAAGCATCGTGGTTTAACCACGATGGTAAAAAACACCTACCTTTCCTTCGATTCTTCTTAATGCTTCCTTCCTTCATACACGTACTCCTCTTCAGCAATTCACTCAACTTCACTCCACTTCACTGCACATCACACCGAACCGTGCACTGTCGCGAGCAAGAAAGATTTGGCGCGAATTTGCCACAACAGTCGTGAAACGTGAAACAACGAAACGGTAATGCGCGCGATCTCAATATCCCACCCACCACCCACCCTGTTGAGCACATCGCGTCGACGCGAAAGCTCAGGCGCTTCCGTGATTCGATGTTCCGTTACCATGCCCCTCTCAGTCTGTGGGACACCTCATCCACTTACCCTTACAGATTTCGTGTAGATACAGTAATACAGATGCGGTAAGTAAAGTACGTTACACTTTTCTGGGAATTACAGGTCTCGGAACTGCCTGTCTCAGATGCGAGCCTTTAAATACGCAGTTAAATACCCAATACCCAAACTCTCGGCGATTAAACATGATTTGATGATACCTTGTACACATATTTATTGTTAATCCCTTCGGTCCCGGAAAAGCGCTTACATAACAAATGCTTAAACAAATTATTTGTAAAAAAACTTAACTGGAGGTCAGATTTCGTTTCAAAAGAATTACTCCGTAACAATGAAAAATAATTTTTTTTAGAGAAGATTACAACTTTTATCGATATTTCTTCTACCCAGTTGTCTTGGTATACAACCTATAACCTACACTGACGTCACGACAACAACAATAACAATGATAATAATGGAAAATAATAATAAACATTAGATTTTAACATGTAACTTAATTGCCGCGATTTTGGTTGTATCCTTGCAATCACCAGTGTGGTGTATTGGGTAAGGTGGTTGACTGTCGACGGAAAGGACAAGGGTTCGATTCTCGACGGGGAACAAGATTTTTTTGCTGAGTACTCTGTATAGATTTAATTTTTTTCGTATGATATTGATTCCCGACACGTAATATGCATGATACTTTTGTTGTAAGTGATAGCCATTGTTTTACATAGCTGAAGGGTATATATATAGAGTACAAGATTTAATAACTTTTAAAACTGTTCTTGATGTTCAAGTAAACTTTTATTAACTGTAAAATTACACTGTAACAAGCATAAATCGATACATTAAAGTCATAAAATGGTGAAAAAAGACATATCCTCCCAAAAAAGGAAAATTATATTTTGTGATGGAGGGGAATTGAAGCAGTGTCACTAAGTTGAAGGGGCCCCTCAGTGCTCCCTACGAAAAGAATGGGATGCGCCCGATACGAGTTTGGCACGGTCGCAGCGACGCCTGTGGCACATGCGCAGATGGCACGAGTGGAAGGAATTCCTTCCAAATCTGGCAAACCTGTACCCGAGCCGAAGCCCGGCATCCACGATTATCATGGGGGACGACAGCTAGGACGCCAGCTCGATACGTACGGAAGGACAGGACGCCGCTCAAAACACCGTGCCCCCCCCCCCCCCCCCCCGCGCGTCATATCGGCACCCACGACCTCGGCTATGGAGGCATCCCCCACACCACCGATTCAAACCACTTCCGCCAGTCCGGCTGGCGCGGCCATCCTCGCAGCAGGAACGGCACCCACCCCATTCACCTCCCGCCGAAGTAGCCGACGGGCCTGTTATCGCTGCGGTGCTAAAGGGTGCACCCTCCGAACCTGTGGCCGATGTCAGGGCCAGTGGGTATCACCCTACAACGGAGTGACTATGCCCAATACAGAAGGGGCGCTCACCCCCGCGGCCGTCCCTATAAATCCCGGCAACCCCGACAAAATAGGCCAAAATAATCTCCTTTTGGGCTTCGTGCCGATTTCTCCGTATCTCATCCTTCCCCAACCAAGCTCCCTTCGTTTAACTGTCGGATGTATGTATTCGGACCATTTTTTTGTTAGTTGTATTTTTTGATGCATTAAAACCTTATATTTAATCTTATAACTGGATAAGCGTTTAGTGTTAACCCTCTCATCATCTCCCACCAATAAAACCAAACATGCAGTCTCAGAAAAGTTCACGACGATAGTGGGCCACGGAATCTTGGCACAAGGACCGCCGGTCCCACCGTAGGAGGGGAGGAGTTGTGACGTTGCAGTTTCGCTGTACGTCACAAATTTAGCGTATTGCACGTCCTCGGACACGCTCGGGGTTCGGGGTGGGGATTGGCAGCTCACGGGATGAATTGAGTGCACAATTAAGGTTCCCAACGACACCTAGGGGGGACCATTAACATTTAAGTTCCAGGACAACCAAAACACCTCATAGGAGTCGGGTCGCCGCCCATTGGCGTCAACGATCTACGCACCGCTGCGGGTTCAGGGCCACATCGCGCGGCGAAATTTACTTTATTTTCAATTTAGGATAGGAACTTCGAGACTTATGCAACAGTTAGTGGTCGAAGCCCTTCGATTTCTCGGTCGGAAGGGGCAGAGGGACACCCACTTGCCTGCTCTGGACTCGGCTTGGGGGTGCGGAAGAGCTGGCTCCAATATGTCTCTGCCCTCGCCGTTGAACCACCGTTGTGGCAACGTGCGGGCAGCTTCGACTTTTTGGTGTCGTTCACTCGCGAGGTACACCTTCGTACCCGCTGTAAGAGTAGACTTTTGTGTAAAGGGTTGATAGAGGAATTATTAACCCTGAAGGATTCCTCCCTTCACTATAGGGCAGGGTGTTAATTATAGACTACCCGCGGCCCTGCCAGAGTTCTAGCGCGAACCAGGACTCTGTTTTTACTTCCGTTCAGGAAGACGGCGGTTTTTGGCCAAGCCGCCGAACTTCCACGGAAATACGCTGTGCGGATTATACACTACTTAGAAGTTCCTAATAAAATAAGTGATGAACCCTGGAACCAATCAGGGGGTGATTAAACGTAGTCAGGAGCCAATCCTCGCGCCCGTAGAACTCGGCCGGTGTGTATAAAATAAGCTAGTTTTCGGCAAGAATTGACTCATTCAGCGAAGTGACAGCCAGTGCGAAGTGACAAGTAAGAACCATCTCAAACGCTACCGAGGATCTCCACGCCAGCTCCGAGCGACTGCGAGGACAACGCAGCTCATCTCCTATTGGTGATCGGTGAGCTGATTATCCTGTGCCAATATTCGTCTCGTTCTTCGTGCCAATACGCACTTGCGGGTATACTTCTGAGGCTGCGGGTGGGTTGACCTACCCTTGGCTATGCTAAGTATTTAATTATTATATCATACGCCTTCACCATCTACTGAATATTGTGTCTAACTATCGCGGCGGCTAGCGTCTGCCTTTTCGCGAAACGCTTGGCGGCAACCAGAGCAGCGGCGACCTCACCTTGCCATTAGAGTTACTGGGGATAAGCTGGGATTAATATTGTGACTATCAAGATTCCTTTTGGAGTCTACTTTGTGTCTACCGAGATTCCTTCTGGAGTCTATATTGTGGCTATCGGGATTCCACCTGGAATCTAATGTGAGTCTAGCGAGATTCCTCCTGGAGTCTATATTGTGTCTATCGTGATTCCCTCAGGAATCTAAAACGAGTCTATCGTCATTCCACCTGGAGTCTATTTGGAATCTTTTTGACGGTATCCCGAGCTGATAAAAACGCTTAGAGTATATCCACCCCAGTAACTCATATTGGTGGAGACCAGTTTAAGATTTTCGGTTCTCTGTTCTGAGTCGCGAACCTCCCCCTCTCCCTCTGAGCCTAGCTAGCTATTCGACTGACGGTATTTTGAAGTCTTTCCCGTTCCCGTTTTTTTGGTACGCTAAGTTTTCTATGCCCACGAAATTTAACCACCCAAGGGGAACCTCCATCCTACCCCGAGCCCTTCGCTAGTCGCGGGGAATAAATAATTTCGTGGCAGTATATGCATGTTACATTTTATGTCAATAATACGTCTCAATGCGTATCAGAACTTACTCTGTAAATACGCCATCATTCAAGCATTGCCGCACACATGTTTCTACTATGAAATTGCTTCTTCGTTTAGATGGTTGCGTGTTCTATGATTGTCTGGGTAGAGGTGATAGCACACAAAGTGCTTGGAACAGGCAAAAACCTCCTATACATAGATTCAGTTACTTGTCTTTGAATCAGCTGTGCCGGTAACCGACAGCATTGATTATCAACATCGACTTTTCGACACATGAAATGTCATACGAAACCTAAGTCGATGTCGATACAGATTTTCGGCGGTTACCGACATTGCCGATCCGTTATGAAAACATTCTTCTTCACTAATTCAGATACACTGAATGTTACGAGTTAGTTGCTTTTATGTACACTGCTTCTACGCGTACTGTCGCTCACTCTCTGAATAGGTTTTTTTTTTTTTTTTTACATGGGGGAAATCCTCATGGATTCCCCGCCCCCCTGAGGAGGGAGCGGGGATATACCGGCCTCTTACCGGCTAAAACCCCCATGGTGGCCAGCCTCTGGGGCCATTCAGGGCGGACTCTGGGAACTCTAGACGAACGACATCCAGAGCCCGCCCCGCAGCCCCTCGGCGCGACTACGCGCGACGTCCTGGGGAGGCCCATTTTTGGACCCCCCGCTGTTTTGCACTTCGGCGACTAGACGGGCCACACGTCTAGTCGCCCCTCACCTGGCCCGTTGCCAAGAGGGGCCTGCGTCCTCAGCGAAGACCCCTCACGGGCCGGTGGAATGTATGTGCGCGGCGGGGCTATGGCTCCCCACCGCACACCATTCAAACCCCTTTTTTTTCTGAGGGGGGGAGGGGGCGCCACGGCTAGGGCCTGTATGCCCCCCGCCGCGGGCGGCCGCCTCTCACCCTCACCCTCGCAACCCGGCCGGGAGCGCCACGCCTCTCCCGGTCGCGCTCGGTGGCCTCCTTCTGCGAGAGAACAGTCTCGCAGAAGGAGGTCACAGCCCGCCAACTCTCCCCGCCGCCGACCATCGCTCTCACGACGGCCGACGGCGAGAGATCGGCGCCTATCTTGCCGACCAGGACAGCGCGCTCAGCCGCCCACGAAGGACAGTCCTCGAGGGTGTGCTGGGCGTCGTCCCGGTCGGCCCCACAGTGGTGGCAGCGGGTATCCGCCTCCCTTCCGATGCGTGCCAGATACTCCCCGAAGCATCCATGCCCGGTGAGCATCTGGCACGTCCTGTAGGCGACGCCATGTCTCCTACCGCTATCCGCCCACTCCGTCAAGGAGGGGAGGATAGCCCCGACAGCTCTGCTAGCGATGTTGCGCGGCTCGGACAGCCACGCTCTCCACCGGTCCAGCAGAGCTTGCCGGGCCTGGCGCTTCAGGCCCCCGACCGCTTCGGCCGTGACGAGTTCCCCCCTTCGCCGGAGGTCAGCCTGACCGAGATAGACCTCTGCCAGGTACTGAGCCTCCATTTCCCAGGGGGGAAGACCCGCCACGGCGCTCGCCGCTGCAGCGCACATGGTGCGGTAGCCCCGGGCGACACGAACGGCCACACGGCGGTGCAGCCGCCCGACAAGGCGGCGACACCGCGCGCTGGCCGCCAGACTAGTCGCCCATACTGGGGCTCCATACATCAGTATGGACCGCACCACTCCGGCATACAGCCGTCGAGTCCTTCCTCCCGCACCCCCAACGTTGGGCAGCAACCGACAGAGAGCGCCGGCCGCGGCCTCAACGCAGGGAGCCAGACGGTCGAAGTGAGCCTCGAAGCGCCAGTGGCTGTCGAGGGTGAGCCCGAGGTATTTCACGTCGGACCCCACCTCGACCACGGCGTCACCCACAGTCACTCTCTGAATAGCTGATGTTCAGTCAACCTGATCGAGACGTTCATCACAATCAGAATACCATATTGGTGAGCATTACTTTACTTTCTTTCGTATTGCACGTTTTAACGCTACTGCATGATGAAGAAAAGAATTCCAGAATTGACTCAAAGATTGGAAAGCATTATCAGTATGGGCCAGTGGTTAGAAGACACCCACATAGATATTTTTAATCAGCTGTTGGGAAATTATTATGTCGCTACACCACAAGAAACGTGGAGATTGCAGCACCCAGATACAATAAATTCTGTACCACAAAACGTAGAATACATACAAATATTATTCGGTGGTTTATCAGATATAGATGGACATTGGGTGCGCTCATATTACAACTGAAAGTCAATATTTATTTATGATTCTATGAATACAAAAAGATTGCATGCAGATCATAAAATATTTAAAAAAAATTGTTTCCATTTTATGACATCAATGAAAAAACAGTACAATTTCCCAAAGTACAGCAACAGCCAAATGGAAGTGATTGTGATGTATTTGCTATAGCATTTGCCACTTCATTGTTGTTTAATATACGGACGGATAAAATTACATATGATCACACGAAAATGCGGAGTCATTTATTACTCCTATTAAGAACTCATACTTTGGAGCACTTTCCGCAAGATCTAGTGAAGGGAAAACCAGTTCAAATTCTGCTGTTGCCAGTGATACAGGCAAGGCATTACAAAGCAGAAGAAAATCGACTGAAACGACATTTTGTAGCACAAGATCAAATGCTTTTATCAACTGGTAGTGTTATAAAGAAGAAAAAAATGTGTTCCCCCTACTGATATTTCTGTGGACAAATAGGCTTCTCCTGCATTTAGCAGGACTTTTACCAAGAAACGATCTTTGCTTGTATCAAATAATGACATAAGCCAAACGCATTTACCTAACGATGTTATTACAAAGAAGCAAAAAATGTCTGAAAATTACGAGAACTTTGGTAGCAATCAAGCCTTCTACGTATCGAACGACAGTGCAAGCCAATTACGTTTATCAGTAGACAGTACTGCAAATAGTATTTCGAATGAAAGGAATCTTAGCAATAACTGTAAGAAGAAACAGGGCGCCCTTGCATGTAGTAATAATTTTACAAAGAAACAGCCGTATTTTGCATCGAAGAACAATGTAAACAATGATATTTACAATAATAAGGAGAAAGAAATATCTGTTCCTACTTCTTTAACAATTTCTGTGGAAGGAGTGTGTAAGGAATTTTCCTGGGGCTGCTCGGGGATAGAACTACCCGCAGCCAGTTACCCAGGAAAATGTGAAATATTTCTATTGGATGACGGAATTTACGAAACGATAATTAGATTGATAGCGCTCTTTCGAGACGCCCGAATTGAATCGCCCGAAGGGCGGAACGTGCACTAAACCCTAACCCTCGACTACGAATTCGGAAGTCTTAGAAAGATGGGCGCCAGGTACCCCGCGGTACCACGTAAAGCTAACTGAACTGGCTATTAGCCGGACAACTTCCGGGGATTTGCAGTCGGATTCACTAACGCGGCAGCTCAGAGGCCGGAATAGAGGAGAGCGGTGGATTCGGCAGGAGACGCAACCAAGACAGGAAACTTTATAATGCACCCGAGGTTTATTGGCTAGGTCTACGATGTTACAAATACCAGATGAGAATAGATAACGGCGGGAAAACGGACTTCGCTCACGGGAGTTACACGGCGCCCGTGAGCAGCAGATCGGAAAAGAATTCTATGGCCTACGGTGGCCGGAACTAACGAGTGAGAAGGTCTCGGAACGATGAGACTCACGGATAAGCGGTGGTCCTAACTTCCAAAAAGGGAACCTCGCGACGCGAAACGTAAGCTAGTGGACGGGAAGGACGCGTCGTGAAGACGGGAGTCCTCCAGGAAGGTCGACCTGATTCTCGCGGAATCTCTGCAGTGTGTTTTCTACTATGGAAGCACGAGGACGAGACGTGAACAAGACTCGGTCAGGACAATCGCCTGACCGGCCAAACGTCGAAACGAAATAGATTGGTCCCAAAAGTGGATCGCTTACCAAATGGTTTTGAGGAGTGGTGTCTGGCGGAACACAACTGATCACGAAACTACACTGTCAAATCTACACAACGAGTGTTCGCTCCTTCCGCGCGCGGGACTTTAATAGGCTAATTCTAATTTCCCCCTGCACCCCTGACGTGGCCGATATTGTCACCAAACGCAGTCCGGGCTCCAAGGCTCGGGGAGCCTCCGCAACAGGGCCGTGCCCCTGCGCTATCGGAAGATCCTAGCGGCCGCTGCCGATGACCTTGCCTGGAGACTACGTTTTTATATTCCCTAACGGCGCTTATGATCAACCTTCCGGCCTTGTGCTCGCTAGGAGAGGACACTTCGTCACAAGTTTCAGAAAAATTTAAAGCATTTGTTGTGCCCTGCGTGGTGACGGCGCAGAGCAGGTAGCGGGATCGGAGGAAGTCAGGCTCGTAGCGTTTAAAGGATTGGAATCCACTGGGATTAAACCCAAAAACTTGGCGTTTATTGAATAAAGTATAACCAGAGAACTGACAAGAGGTACAAAGTAACTCGCTGGTTCGCACGGGTCTGTTCTGATTGAAGTTTGGATAATGAGTCCCCGATCGGGACATCGGTCGATCGTTTTGTTCGAGACGGGCGTTGCTGTGGCACGAGGCGCTGATCCAGCGACGTGACTCAGTGCCTCGTTGCTAAACGTGATTTAGTCGCCATGCGCTCAGTACTGATATAATGGTTGGGCACTACCTTTGGACATTGCATCATTCTCTCAAAGGAAGAGTTTGCAAGTTTGCGCATTCCGAGAGCCGGCTTTGGGCTCGGGTGCAACAATCCTTCCCCCCTTAAGGGAGAAAAGGGCGGAAGCCTTTTCGAGGATGATGCAGTGTTTACAATGTTCTTACAGAGGCCTTACGCCTAAAATGCGTTGTGGAGGTACATTATGCGCACCTGTCTACATGGTAGTGTACTATGATGTTTCGATAATATAAGATAATACGGTAATATATAGTATGGTACGATATAATATATGTGAAGTACTATAATGCAATTTTTGTGTTTTCGCTGGCGTCTAGTGAGTACAAAAATCGGTGTTACAAGGTTTTGATGAAAGGTTCAGGTATCTGCATTTGCGTGCCTTGGTTTTCGTTTCGCTGACTCGACTTTGTGCTTGGCGCCTCTTGTGCTATAACGCGTGGGTCGGCGTTTCTGCGGCGAGTGATATATTTATGTGTGGCGAGTGCAATTAGTGAAAGTATAATAAGTAAAGATAGTGAAGCGGATGTGAAAAATCCATAATGATGCCATGTTGGGGTGTGAAGAAGTTTTCGTCTAATGTCGGTCTGTTTAAATGTTTCTTGTAAGTCATTTAGTTTTTTGCTGACTCTATCTAATTCTTCCGGGTGTTTTATAATTCGTTTCAGTTTGAAGCTTGTACCATTGTATGAATTTAGTACGTTTGCTTGTACGGGATCGGAAGGTAAGTGTTCTATCGTTAAGTTATATGCTGGTAAGTAGTTCCAAGTTGCTTCTATTCCGTAGTACTTTCCGGTTTGGATAGTGAATTCTGTAGCGGTGATTATACATTTTCCTCTTATAGATAGTATACCAGGGTCTTCGACAGTGACGAAGTTCGTTTCCGTTTGTTTATCGCATGTTACGCGTAATTCTACGGGGTTTGGTGCAACATAGATCCAGGCGCCGGGTTGTAGTAGTTCGATTAGGATAGTGTGGTTTAGTGTCATGATGCGTGTGGTACAGCTTGGTGATTGTTTTCGAGTAAGTTTGCTATATAATTGTACTTCGCATGGACTATCTGATGTTACAGTGAATATCGGGTGGTGAGAAGCGCATGGGTATGTACTGTTGCGTGAACGTACTGACGGAAAGGATTGAAGGCGGGTAAGTGTGCCCGTGGGGTGCTGAGCACCCTGCTCGCACAGGAGGGAAGTTCGAAATAATTGAAAAGACGAAGTTTGTGAAATAGAAAAGGGTGAATAAATATATTGAAAAAACACTGATCACGCTACTGTCCAGAACAGATATATAAGTTTTGCTCGAAAATCGGTTCCGAAGTTGAGAGCTCGGAAAATAATCTCGAAGTGACGTTCGTTTCCTCGGTTGGAAATCGGCGAACGTCTTGGAAGACTCCCTTCTCCAGACGCGGAGGAGGAAGCCAATCCGGCTCTCGCTAGGGCAAACGCTGGCCCTTACGCATTCCTATTGGTGCCCTACCCGTGGGCCCTACTCCTTCCCTAGGTTCCTTGAGGCGCGCGCAGCGGAAGGGCTCTCCCTCCACTCTAGGCCCTACTCCTGCCCAGGGCTACGTGTGCCGGGCGCCGACGAGAAATGGCGGCGAGGGGGGGGATCCCCGAGCCGCGGAAAAACCCCGCTGGGTTCTTGCCTAGGCGAGAAAGAAAGAAGCGGCGACGGCCTGGTTCCAGGAAGTGGCTAATTTATGAGGCGCAATTGACTCCTCGTGTTCGAAAGTTGCGAGGAGCCTCGGCACTCGAGTTTTTCTAAGCCCATTGTACTAGGCTTATCGCGGACCTTCCAAGAAGTCAAGACGTGACTTTGGGCTAAATACCCTTATGTTTATCCCAGGCCTCGCTTCGCTGCTTTCTCCTTAACAATGAATGAGCTCAAACATCTGCGTGTCCGATGTTGCATCTATACTTGAAGCAATAACGCGAAAATCCTACTGATTAATATAATTCTCTAATGCATGCCTAACTTAAATTCGAGCAATACTGCCGCCGATTAAAAATGTCGGCATTGTCGACTAACAGCTAGATTCAGAGCGCGAGAGAGGTCGCGGTACGCAACAGTACTATGTATTATCTTACATTTGTCGAGGTCGTCCTTGTTGAGACTCACGTATTGCGACGTCGACTGGTCTACGGTTACGTACTGTTCGACGGATTCGAGGTAAGCGTAGAGCCGTTTTTGCGGGTTGGTACCGGGTGCGCTTTGTTTAATTAGAAAACTCGTCCGTTCGTTAAGGGGACGTCGATGCTTACAATTACTGATTTCACGTCGGAGTATGCCGTGATACGCATTATTTCATATAATAAATGTATGTTCTTAAGATTAATACTTAGGGGGAAAGTTAATCCGGTTGTTAGTTCCGTTGTCACAGCGTTCAAGTGTTTTCTTATTTCCGCGGGCGGTAGTACTCGTGGATTGAGGGTGCCTTTTCTAATATCGACGACAAAGTCTAGTACGTCTTGTGCGTCTCGTAGTAGGGTTTCTGTTGTAGCTTCTAGGAGTATAGAGTTTTCGTCAATTATTTCTCGAAGTTTGAAGTTTAAGTTGTTCTGTTGAAGTGCATATTTTAGCTGGCGAGTAGCGTTAAGTAGCGTCAGCTAGTTTTGTTCGACGTTGTGTATGGTTTCGTTTAGTAATTTTGCATTGGTACTGATTACGTGGAGTTGTCCTTTTATAATACTTTTGAGAGTTCCTGTTTGCTCTTGCAGGAGTGCACTTTGTTCGTTAATTTCGTTTCTGTCTTCTGTATCCAGTATTCCGAATAGTGATTTTCCTATAGATCCTAGTCCATCGATTAGGCCGCGATTTCATCGTGTGTCTGAGCCGATGGTCTGTTCTATACAGGGTGTCCCAAAAATGTTGGATGATATTATAGCCATCTTGTTGGGAAGGGGGCGGGGATGATGATGCCGTTTTTAAAAATTTGCGTTAGGCCTCCAATTCCGAGTTATACAACAACAAAGGTAGGTAACGCCCACCGAGCTCTTGGCGAGTCCTGACCGATTATCCCTTACTTCTAGAAAAAGGGAGGTGACAGAAAACATCTTGCTGGTCAGCCTACGACAATTGCTATGGAGGACCGGCGGGTGCTCAACCGCTCGGTTCCTTCGAAACCGAACGGTCAGCAGCCCCTTGCATGTGCCGTTTTGAAGACCCGAGCATGGCACGGTATGCAATAGCCCGATGGACACACTTTGCTTTTCCTCTTGCTTTCCTTCTTTCTTAAAACACGCTTGCGATAACTGATATCCCTGATTAGTTGTTTCGCGACTCCCGACTAGATCAAATTAAATCCGTCCAAATCCAGTGAATCAAATTTATCAGGAGCCTAGGATACTTTTTTTTCAAAAGTGTCGAAGTGGCGCCGTGGCAAAACGTTGGAGCGATACTCGTGATGATCCGAGTTCGATTCCTCGCCGTCGCGGTTATTTTCTTAGATTGATCTTGCTCTGTCTTGATCAATCTTCAATACCCAGCAGTGGTAATACTTTTTCTTTTACAGTTTTACGTCTTTTCTCCGACATTTTCATTTTCCTTGTATATGCTTACGATAAGTAAGGCCCCTGATTAGTCGTCTCGCGACTCCCGAATAAATTAGAATAAATGTTAACCTTTTGAACCACGATTGAGCAAACTTTATTGAAATTGGATTATCTTGTTAAATTATGTTAAGCATCAATTACTCCCGGTACACATTTCTTGATATGGTACGAAATATAGTCAGTAGTTTAAAGCGATAGTCTCTAATCTTGAGAACGTGGCTTCGTTTCTCTGTTTCTCAATGAGTACTTTACGCTTCCAGTTGCATTATACTTTATCAGGATCCTGTAAATTTTTTTTACAAGTACCGAAGTGGCACCGTATTAAAACTTTAGCACAGCGATCGTGATGATCCGAGGTCGGCTTCCCGTCGGCGTGAGATTACTTTTTCGCGTTTCTCCGCATTTTTTTCGTTAACTCTTCAATACCCAGTAGTAACGGTAATATTTTATTTTTACGACTTTTTACCATCCACCTACTTTTTCATTATTCTAGCATTCATTTTCGATAAGCAACCTTCACTCTGAAATTCGTTTTTCCCATTGAGATGGCAAGAAAATACATGTTCTTCCGGATTGTTGTCTAGCAAACCTATCAGAACTATAAATATGAAACTTGGTACCATCAAGTTTATATATTGATAGCTGTATACTTGTAAGAAAAAGTATCACAGGTCCCTGATAAAGTTGATTCCCTGGGTTTGAACGAATTTAATCGGGAATCGCGATACAACTAGTCCGGGACCACTTTTCGCAAGCATGCAACGAAAATGAGGAAATAGGAGGAAAGGCGGGGAACCGTCAAAGCCGTCAAAGAAAAAGTATCACCACTGCCGGGTATTGAACATGATGATGATAGGTGAAGAAAATTCAAAAAAACAATTGTGACAACGGGGAACCGAACTCGGGTCACCACGGTCGCTATTCCAACGCTTTGCCACGGCGCACAGTGGTTCGAATAGTAGGTACCAACTGGACAAAATTATTTTCTTTCATTTTTGAGCTTCTTCGGGGTTGAAAGTCGTAGAAAAAAACTTTCTTTGTATTAAAGTTTACTACTTCATAAAAATTATTAGAGGCATAGGAATATGAAATATAACAAAAATCACGGTATTGGAAACTTGCTACAAATTAAAATAAAAAGAAGAATATTCAATAATAAAAGAATATATTTCAAAAACATAACATTATAAAATAAATCATAGCTATTACATAACCATATAATTATTTAAGTAAATAATTATATTGTTAAACACCGCAACTAGATAAATATTGTGTCTTAATCACTATTTTACATAGATTCTATCGATGATTCAGATGATTGCTCATCTTCATCAACAGCAGTGTCAGCAATTTCTCCTTTTAAATCAACTCCAGTTAATAAATTTATTACTTGCGGGCTTAACGAACTGAGTTTTTTTTTGGCGTTTCGCGAAAATGATTGATTAGCGGATCTGATGTCACTAACAACATTGTTAGTAGATCCTGATTGGTATCGATTCGAGTTGTTTTTCGGGTATGCTTTTCCCTAAACCTACGCCAATCTTTATGTCGAGCTTCTTGAGCCTCTTCTGACATTTGCCCGATAGGAATAATAAAAAATCGTATTATATCTCCTGCATGGTAAAATAATTTGTGTAGGGTTACTGGCATATTATACCATGCATATAAACTTAAATATAAATTCCTGGTTAGGCAGCACACTTCTACAAATCTTTCTATATTAATGGAATGGCCAGAAGATAAGGTTTGTAATAAAGTTCCTAAATTTTTTATTAGGTTTACGTCTATTCCGGTAATTTCGGATGTTTTTTCGGCGCATTTAAAAAATTTCCGAGCCGTATTGCCGTCATTGCTCGAACCAAAACCTTGTTGTGGTTGATCAACAATCAAACCCATTTCCTTTCGAAATTGCTCTTGAATATTGCGTTTTCGATCATTGAAATTAGCTTTTTCGGGATCGCTTCTTACTTGCCATTTTTTTATATTCAGACGATAACTTATATGTAATAAACATTCAAAAGTTTTTATCCAAAGGTGTAATGTGGATAAACCGAAACGAAAATTTTCCTCATTTATTGTTCCTCGTGTAGGAACATTATTCATACATTTGGGAGTTGCTCCACAAATGTAGCACTTCATAGAAGATTTTGTCTCGCTAAGTATATTACAAATTTTACCATCTACCATTGTTAAACAGAATTTATAATTGATTTTAATTTCTGATGTTTCGCTGATTTGTAATTTTGTCGAACTCAGATTGTCAATTTGATTTTGAATGTTGCGTATTTCGTTTCTAACTAATCCGTCAGATTCTTTTTGGAATAAAAATTTTAAAGGGCGGCAATATCTGGTAGACGATGGACTTTGATTTTTCCACACTGAATTTGATCCATTACATAATCTTATGGGTACAAAAGATATTAAAAATAAAAATTCGTCATTGCTGTTAGCTGATGAGAATTTTTGTTTGTATCTGCTATGTCCAACACTTCCATCGCAGCCCCACTTACAAACTAGCTCCAGCTCATTTTGCCTCGTAAATAGTATACTGTGGTTGGACCTAAGCAATCGATTCACCCAATGGTCTAACGTTGCTTGCAAAGAAATCTCGGCACTAGACTCTGTGATGGTTATCGCATTCGGAGGAGGTAAACAATCCTGTTTAGCTTTTAATAAGGTATAATATGAAGGATATATATTATGTCCTAAACCTAAAGCTTTTTTCCTATTCAGTTTGTAGGAAAAGGAAGTGCTTTTCGTATCCACATATAGTGCCAAGGCCTCCTCGGGTGTCATCGCCCGTTGGTCCAAGCTTTGTTTTTTTAATCGCTTAATTTCACTTGCAAAATGATTAGGGTTGCTGACTAGTGTAGCGGCATCTCGTTGGCCATCTTGACGTAAAGAAACTTCTGCAGCGAAAGTTATTTCGTTTACAGAATTTTCTTCTAAAATTTTCATAACCTTGCGTTTTTTAGTTCTATAGGAGCATTCCGTGAACGATTTCGATGGCCTCCCAGCAGTAGAACGAGAAGTTGAAGGCATTGTAACAACGGCAACGTCAAGGCTATCCCCAAGCAGAAGAAAATTTTCTCCTTGAAGCCAATCTTCAAATCTGCTTAGAAAATATTCCCGCTGTCTGCCACTTTTCTCCCAACGATCCTTGATTCGGCTTACAATTCTTGAAACGTTAGCCCTTATCTTCCGAATTGAGGTATCGGGCACAGCAATACATCCAGTTCTGGGCAATACTTCTTGGCACAATTGATTAAATTGATTTTGGCATCCAAAAGTTTGCCAAACCTCAAAAAAATCCATCCTTGCTATGGTAACTAAAAAACGTATGAAGTTCACTTAATACTGAAATTAACTTAAACTTCGTTTAACTCTCAATCTACGTGCCCATTGCGCGTGCATCATTTGAGTAACGCGGGTGGCTATAATTTAAAAACGGTGTATTTCGTTACTTGCAAAGAATATATGTATAATTCGGAGAAACGTAATATTTCGTGACTCGAAAATTAAGTGTTAACCTTCATTAATTAATTGTTGATTACAACTACATGAAAAAAAATTGTAGGATAGTCTACCTGGGCCCATTTTCAACTTGTAGTTGTAGCTTCAAGTATCACTGCATGTAACTCTATCTGGCTTACAAATTCACTTCTTTAAATGTTCTTGCTTTCAACTCAACTTCTAACACTTAGCTAAAAGTCGTACCCCAGTCATGCCACCTACATTTCCGACTGACTTTTACTGTCTCTTTCTTAACCTTAGGCCCTCTCTTACGCGTAACCACCTCCCGCTCACACACACATACCGTGCCCACAGCATTTTCACTCTAAAACATATCGCACTGAGTACCCCTATGCACTCGTCTCACTCACTCCGGAGTCCCCCAATTCAATCGCTTGTCGCATTTTTTCACCAATGACACATAGGCGCCCATTTGCACTCTGAACGCCTTGACACGCTCATGCTCTTAATTTGAAACAAACTTAGGTAAAAGGAGTGGAGTTACATTATATGTTACTTCTTCGAGTGTACTTCACTTGATTAACGTCGACTCCCCTCAGGGTTTGCGACGGGTATGGAATACCTCCTGCATTCACATACCAAACCCTGTATGAGCGTCCATAAGGCAGGGGGGACACCAAACTTATGCTCATACCGAGTGGACCTACTATTTTTAAGGTGGAATCCGAACCACCCCCCCGCGCAGTGCGTGAACGTGCTGAAAATCAGCGATGACAGGTGTTGGGATCGAACCCGAGCCCCGCTAATTACGGGTCGAGCACTTATCCCCCTGAGCCACTGCGCGGGTGAGTTACATTATATGTTAATAATTTACATTATAATGTAAGAAGCACCAAATTGTTAATGATAACGCAGTTGAGGTTATATACATAGTATGAGGTTACTTCTTTGGGAAGGCCATAGGTACTTGGTGTTTGTTGTATTTTATTATTTTTAACTTGGAAAAATAGTTCTGCAGCGTTTTGCAAAGTAGACAAGTGATTAAAAGAAAGTTAATTTTCTCTACTTTCCATACATGTTACATTTTCTGTGTGGAACGACGTGGAGGATATAGTAAATCCTTGACGAAACGTTATTTAACTGAAATTTCTTGATAACTTGTTATTGATAAGTTGGAACATTAAAACTGGAATGATAAACTTAATCCATGATAAAGCGACATAATAGATAATACAGATAATATAGATAAACTTAAAATTTAAGTGCATTTCAATAAACTTCCGAAATATTAAAATATTCTTTATCACTTAATTATGTGTCTATAAATTGTAGTTTGTGTAATCTGCAAACGTTCAAAGAGAAAATTCAAACGTCCAATGTTTAGGAATGATGATTTGTGGTTATTAGAATATAATGAAATAATTATTGTTTTATATTTTTAACATTAATTTTGTCCAGCTAGTATACGTTATTCAAATCACTGTGCGGCGCCACTTCGATATTTGTAAGAAAAAGTATCACAGGCCCCTGATAAATTTGATTTACTGGATTTGGTCGGATTCAATTGGATCTAATCGGTCGTCGCGAAACAACTAATCAGGGGTATTGGTTATTGCAAGGACGTATTAAGAAAGTGGGAAAGCAAGAGGAAAGGCAAAGAAGCGGGCGATGCCGTGTCGTATTCGGGCGTCGAGAACGACACACGGAGCGGGCCGCCGGCTCGGCCATCGGTGCGAGCACACCAAGACAGCAATTACCTCGTTTCGGGAAAACCGAACGGTTGAGCACCGGTTGGTCCTCCATCGCAATTCTCGCAGGCCGACCGGCAAGGATTCCGTGGAGGACGGTCCACCGTGGATGCGGTGAACCGCGTCAAGTCCTTCACGGAGGCGGTGGTCTCCAGGGGAGGCGTGGCGTTGGCGGTGTCGCCGGACATCGTCAACGCCTTTAACTCCCTACCCTGGGAGAGGATTATGGGGGCGCTCGAATACCACGGAGTGCCCCCGTACCTCAGGAGGGTAGTCGGGGCCTACCTGTCCGGCAGATACATTGAATTTGTCGAGCAGGATGGAGGGTCGAGGCAGAGGAGAGTGGACCGCGGCGTCCCGCAGGGGTCGGTGCTTGGGCCGCTCCTGTGGGACATCGCCTACGACGCGGTTCTGCGGGTGTCGCTTCCCGCCGGTGTGGATGTCGTCTGCTATGCGGACGACACCCTCGTTATCACCGGCGAGAGCGACTGGAGGAGGACCAAGCGGGTCGCGGACATGGCGGTGGCGCGGGTGTCCGCCGCCATTCGGCAGCTCGGTCTGGCGGTGGCTCCCCACAAAACGCAGGCCATTTCGTTCTGCGCCCGTGGGAAGCTAGGTCCGCCCCCTGGGGTCGGGCTGTCGGTGGGTGACACCGTGGTCGAGGTCGGGGCCGATATGAAATATCTCGGCCTCGTCCTCGACAGCCACTGGCGCTTCGAGGTGCACTTTGACCGCCTCGCCCCCCGTGTTGAGGCTGCAGCGGGCGCGCTTTGCCGGCTGTTGCCCAACGTGGGGGGAGCGGGAGGACGTGCTCGCCGTCTGTATGCCGGGATGGTGCGGTCCATACTGATGTATGGCGACCCGGTCTGGGCGACCAACATGGTGGCCAGTGTGCGGTGTCGCCGCCTAGTCGGGCGGTTGCACCGCGGTGTGGCCATCCGGGTCGCCCGGGGCTACCGCACCATCTCCGGTGCGGCGGCGAGCGCCGTGGCGGGTATTCCCCCCTGGGAATTGGAGGCTCAGTACCTGGCCGAGGTGTATCTCGGCCAGGCTGACCTCCGGCGAAGGGGCGGGCCCGTCGCGGCAGAGGCGGTCAAGGGCCTGAAACGCCAGGCTCGGCAGACCCTGCTGGAGATGTGGCGAGCGTGGCTGTCCGAGCCGCGCCACGCCGCTAGCAGGGCTGTCGGGGCTATCCTCCCCTCGTTGGCGGAATGGGCGGATAGCGGTAGGAGACACGGCGTCACCTACAGGGCGTGCCAGTTGCTCACCGGACATGGTTGCTTCGGTGGGTATCTGGCACGCATAGGGCGGGAGGCGGACACCCGCTGCCACCACTGCGGGGCCGACCGGGACGACGCTCAGCACACCCTCGAGGAGTGTCCCTCGTGGGACGCTGAGCGTGCCGTCCTGGTCGGCCAGATAGGGGAGGATCTCTCGCCGGCGGCCGTCGTGAAAGCCATGGTCGCCGGCGAGGAGAATTGGGTGGCGGTGGCCTCCTTCTGCGAGACCGTTCTCTCGCAGAAGGAGGCCGCCGAACGCGACCGGGAGCGGCGCCAAGCTCCCGGTCGCCGAGGACGGGCGAGGGCGAGGGGCGGACGTCTCCGGCGAGGGGCCTATCGGCTCTAACAGGACCGCCCTGCCCTCGTTCTTTTGTAGCGTCAGCCTCGCTTTTTGCGAGAGCGCGCGGCGGGGAGCCACGGCCCCGTCGCGCGCAAGCTCCATCGGTCCTTGGGGGGTCCCTGCTGAGGACAGGGGCCCCTCCGCGAAAAGGGCCCGATGAGGGGCGACTAGGCGTGTGGCCCGCCTAGTCGCCAAAATGCAGGTAACTGGGGGGTCCGCGACACGCCCCCCCCCCGGGAGGTAGCGCGTAGCGCGCCGAGGGGCCGAGCAGGGCGGGCTCTGGATGTTGTTCGTCCAGAGTTCCCAGAGTCCGCCCTGGAGGGCCCCAGAGGCTGGCCACCATGGGGGTTTTAGCCGGTAAAAGTCCGGCATATCCCCGTCCCGTCGAGGTATCTGGGGCTCACTCTGGACGGCCTCTGGCGCTTTAACGAGCACTTCGGCCGGCTTATCCTCCGTGTTGAGAAGGCGGCGGGCGCCTTAGGACGCCTGCTGCCCAACATCGGGGGACCGTGGAAGGGTGTCCGACGCCTTTATGCGGGAGTCGTCCGTTCCATGGTGCTCTACGGAGCACGAGTCTGGGCGGACGACCTGGCGGCCAGCCGGCGCAATTGTGCCCTGTTATTCAGGGTACAGCGTCGGATGGCCGTCAGGGTCGTGCGAGGATATCGCACGATCTCCCTGGCGTCGGCCATCCTGCTAGCGAGGTTTCCGCCCCTAGACATTCTGGCGGTGGGGGACGCGAGGACCTATTCGGGTCTTCGCGTCCTTCGCGATAGGGGCGGAATACCCACGGAACGGTCGGTCGAGGAGCTCAAGTGTCAGACCCGACGGCTCGTTGTCGAGATGTAGCGGGAAAGGCTGGAAGATCCAGCCAACTCCCGCCACAGAGCCGTCGGGGCGATTCTCCCGAGCCTCGAGGCTTGGTTGAGTCGCGGCAGAGGACAACTCTCTTAACGCGCGACGCAGGTGCTCACCGGGCATGGCTGCCTCGGTGAGTACCTGCGTCGCATCGGGAAGGAGGCGACGGCACAGTGCCACGACTGCGATGGGGACCGGGACACGGCGCAACACACCCTCCAGGATTGTCCAGCCTGGAGGGACCAGCGCCTTGTCCTGGTCCGATATGTTGGAGGTGATCTCTCGCTGCCGAGGATTGTCAGGGAGATCCTCAGCAGCGAGAGGGCGTGGAGGGTCTTCCTCACTTATTGTGAGGAAGTGCTCCTCCACAAGGAGGAGGCGGAGCAGCGGCGAGAGAGGACGGACCCTTCCCGCCTGGAGAGGGCCCGTCCTCGCCGCCGCGCCGCGCGGGGGGATCTACTCCCCCCGCAGTAAGAGTGACGCCCCGGTCCCGTCGTCGGCGGACCGCAACCCGCTGACGGGCCGGGTGCGTGCCAAGGGCAAGGGGTCGTGTGGCGGCAGAGTGGTGGCTCTGCCGCCCGCCTATAACGGCCCCGAGGCGTGGCGGGGCGTGTAGTGGTCGCACGTCCCGCCCAAGTTTGGTTTGTCAGGTGATCCGGCGGGGTTCGTTCCTCCTTCACAGTTAGTGAAGGAGCGGGTCGAGCCGTGCCCTCCCGGGCTCGGAGGGGGCCGCCTCGCGCGAGCGAGAGGGGCGATGGCCAACCTCCCCTCCACGTGAAGTGCCCCCAGAAGGGGACGGGCGCGGGGCGGCACCGGTAGTGTTCGCTTAGAGTTCCCGGTGTCGCACCATTATGCGCGAAGGATGGCCACCGTGGGGTTTTAGCCGGTAGGAGTCCGGCACTCCCCCTCCGCCCCAACCAGGGCGGCGGGGGGTCCATGATGATTTCATCATAAAAAGAAAAAAAAAATGCCGACCGGCAAGATGTTTTTCGTCACCTTCCTTTATCTAGGAGTAAGGGATAACCGGCCAGGACTCGCCAAGAGCTCGGTGGGCGTTACCTAACTTTGTTGTTGAATAACCCGGAATTGGAGGCCTAACGCAAATTTTTAAAAACGGCATCATCATCCTCGCCCCCTTCCCAACAAGATGGCTATAATATCATGCAACATTTTTGGGACACCCTGTATAGGCAAGTAAATCTGTTACGCGGTCTAATTTTTTCTGGATTCCTGTAGTGAAGGTTTGGCAGAAGTGTGCCGATGTGTCTGTGGGGGGATTTTTGCATGTCGCGATTGTTTCGTAGAGAATGTTTCGGATGGTTGATTCGCGTTGAAAGATTGATGATAGATTAAGGTGCAATACCAGTTTCCAGGTGTCTTGATAGGTTTGCAGGGTTCTTATTCTTTCGAAATAGATTGCTGGTTGGTGCGTGAATTTTCGGGCGCTGAAGTATTTATCAGGTATTGTTCCCTGTGTCGCGATGGCTCTAATAGGGAGGAGGGTGGTTCTGTAATGAGAACGAAAACGACTGTTTTTGTTTTCTTGTGTTTTGGTTATTTGTTTAAGGGGCAGGAGTGCCTATATGCATGTGTGTGATTGTTCTTCTCGGAGGAAGAAGGTTCCCGCGGAGGGACTGAGGGGCTTCCGAGGAACGAGTGTTATCTTACCGGGAGGTCTTATGTGGGAATGGTGTGGAGGTGCAGAGTTGACGAATTTCTCGCGAGGTCGTGAGAGGGGATGGGATATGAGATGTGGATGCTGAGCGATGTTGGCCAATCTACAACATGTCGACGGCGAAGGCTCGTGGGGATATCGTGAGTACCTTGTCATTATTATTGCACGAGGTTGGGTGTTATTTTGCATGTTATTTTTTTCGCGTGTGATTTAATTGCTGTGTTGTGTTGTTTTGTTTAGGGACGCGTGTACCACGCAATGGTGGAGGATGTTCAGTGGGAGAGACGCCGGCGGCGCGTCGACCAGCAGGACCTGGACGACCCATGGGGCGGTCCGGAGGCCGACCATTGGGGCCTAGCGGCCCTGTTTGGTAAATTAGTGTAGTAATATAACTATATATATTTCTTTTTGAATTGGGGATGTATGTCAATTTACTAATGTATTCGTTTTATTCTTTGTTGCAGAAAGGCACGAACGGACCCGCTGGGCCCGTATCAAGGCCTTGTGCTTATTTTTGAATAAAGAGTATATCTTTTCCTTTATATGGTGTTTGGCGTTAATCTTGACCGGCAATACTGGTCCTTGCGGTTCCCTCTTCCTAAACCAGTTTCCTTCCCTTTAGTTTTAGTTTAGTTTTTAAAGATATTATAAGTTTATATGTAAGAGAAAGAGGTAAGTATATTGTATTATTTTGTTTCTTTTGGCACATATAGTTTTCATTTTTATTGCCAAAATAAAAACTAGATATTTACTTTTATAAGGTGTTGGGCGTTGTTTTTGACCGGCGATACTCGTCCTTGCGGTTCCCTCTTCCTAATCCAGTTTCCTTCCCTTTAGTTTTAGTTTAGTTTTTAAGGATATTATAAGCTTATAGAGGGTGTAAACGGTATGACCCGCATCCTCTTCAGGGGAGGTAGGGGGAGGAATTCTAAGGTGATACAGCTCATATTTTTAGGTCCGATCTTTTTTTGTTTATTAGTTATAAGATGTTTAAGGTACACATGCTATCTTCGATCCTGTTGATAGCAACGTCCTATAAAATCGCAAGCGCATACACCAATGCGAGTTAAGTTAACACCCCGAAGGACAATTCGGTGCTCTGATTGGTTTAGCTAGTAATGCTTGTTGTATTTTGCATCTCGTTAAATGATGTTTGCAGAATCAGTAGTCCGTGAACGTAGTCAGGTCCGTTCCTTCCTGGTGCATCCCAGGCCATGGGTCGTAGCATGATGTCACATGACACCTTTGAGGGGCCGTCGACCGTCTCTTATTTCTCTATGTATAGGACTGGCTATGTCCCGCCCCTTCCATCTTCAGTTTAAGGTCATTTCTCTCTACCTAATAAAGAGCATCGTACATAGTTAGCAAATGTAAACAGCTGCCGCATTGGATATATGTCATATTCCAAACGCTAATCACTTGCCCTCACTCAATTATACACTTCTCCACCCACACTATTAAATTCTTTTGATATTTTTTCATAATCTTTTACTTTTACATCTTGTGTCCAATTTACTGTGGCAGAGCTTATACCATAACAACGTTTAATATTGGTGTGGGAGTGACACAAGAGCATTCTTTCTATCGACAGCATTTTTCTCGGCGCATAACATGTTAATTTAAATCAAATACTAAACGTGATATTAAAGTTCAAATTTGAATGTTACACTTTCAAAGCTTACATTATGTTCACTAATGCCAAACATATTGCACCGTCAAAAATGATTATAAATTTCTTAATGCGCCACTGAGATTCCGAATTATTAAATAGTAGATATTTACTACTCACCAAGATTACAGCAAGTGTTGAAACTGATCACCCTCCGTGTCATTGCACATTTCTAACCGCCGCTGCCAATTTTCTTCAACACGTCGCAATGTTACTGGATTGGACCGCATTATTTCCGCCGCCTCACATATTTTTCTTTTTAATTGCTGTTTTCTGGTGATTGGTTCCTGGTAGACTAGCAACTTCATGTGGCTCCAAACGTAGAAGTCCAAAGGATTTAAGTCCGGACTTCGTGCAGGCCACGTAATTGGTCCATAGCGGCCAATCCACCGGTTTGGAAAATTGTGATTGAGGTGATTTAGTACTGGCTTTCCACAATGAGGAGGTGCGCCGTCATGGGCGTACCACATTGCCATGCGCTCTGGAACTGGCAAATCCTCCAGTAATGCAGGCAATTCGTTGTCCAAAAAATTGGCATAGCCAACGCTATTCAATCTGGGCGGCAGTATAACTGGGCCGATCAAATGGCCTCCAATTACGCCCGCCCACACATTGGTTCTTAATTCATTTTGAAAGTGGCGCACCACAGTCGAGTTGGGGTTGTTGGTCTTCCAAATGTGCAGGTTTTTTAAATTGATTACACCACCCCGTGTAAAACATGCCTCGTCAGTAATGAGAATTTTGCTTAAAAAGGTTCGGTCTTCCTCCAGTTTCCCAAGTGCCCAGGTTGCGAAATTAACACGATTCTCGTAGTCCCGCGGATGCAGTTCCTGCACGCGTGTGGGGTGGTACGGGTAGAGATTCTCTTCTTGTAAAGTACGATGGACCAATGAATGGGAAACACCAAGTTCCTGTGCCATTCCCCTCGTACTGGCACCAGGATTTTCCTCAATCCTCTCGATAATGTCTTCAATCACATCAATATTTCGTTGCGGCCCTCGTCCTTCAACCACGAGAAGCACAGGTCCCGTTTCGCGAAGTCGCCGGACAGCCGAAGAAATTGTTTCGCGGTCGGGTAAGTCCCGATCGGGATAATAATCGGCGTACAAGTCACGCGCCAGGGTGGAGCTAAAACCGGCCAACCCGTACATAAGTACCATATCGGAATACTCTTGGATACCGTACATCTTCGAAAAATATCTCTAAAACTCTGGATGCTGTCAAAGCTGACTGAGACTGACTAGAGTGGACTTCCTCGATTTATAGGAAAACTATTTCCCCTACCAGGAAAATATTGCTAGTGTCCGGCTTTCGGTGAAGTGTACCGCAATAAAGTCGCACGCCCCTAAAGAATGTACCTGAGATGTTTGCCTGCGCTTTCGTTGTTAGTGGAAACGCGGGTCTCTGGTGATACTCTGTATCCATTTTTTAAGAAATTATGCTTCTATAATACATTATTAATATTCGTAAAGTGCATAGCGATTTCCATAGATGCAAATCGCATGTGCTGTACATCAAATTAGGTACTGTAGGTACAGAACTTCAGAAATTCGTGTGTGAGACTGGAAAACAGGAGATATTACAACTCTTCTTGTATTTGACAAGTCTGTTTATGTGCCACAAAAAATATGATGATGCAATTACATGTCGTAAGTCGTTATAATCAAAATGACAAAGCCAGAAATGTAGGTGAAGGAATATTTCGCGTTAGAAATCGGATTGGCGTGTACCATTAAAATCCCTTGAAGCCATTATGACTCTTACCTTGCATTTCGTCTCTGCCCAAGCTGAACAAGGGGTTGCTATGCTTTGTGAGAAAAAATATTAACACCAAGTGCTGTAATTCCCGAGCACATTGGAATTACTCGCATCGAAGCAAAATGATAATTCCCCAATTATATCCTTTAATCCGCCCATGGAGAAAAAGGCTTGCAAATTTAAGGACTTTTATTCCACCTAAATTTATAGTTCAAGTTACATACGGAGGCAGTGGATCATACAAAATTTTCTTCTCGGAAGAAAAGAAACGGACTTGCTCGAGTTTTACCCTTTCTAAACAACACTTGCCGACGATGTCAAATAGAAATAAACGCGGCTTATTATTTTTGTCGAAACTGGAACGGATCCTATAAGCATATCAAAAAATAGTATGTAGTGAAAGTAAGTAAGTGTCAATAGCGAAAGATAGGGACAGAATTTTCACTAATCAGAAAGGCCATCTATATAATTTACAACACTACAAGGGTAAGGGGAATTGTAATTTTATTCTTTACAGCCGGGATTAAACTTTCACCTACCGTCATCCGGCAAAGGGATGTGGCTATGTCCAAGTTTGCTTTACCTGCTAAAGTTCTCGTGTGAAAGTTGTCTGACAATTCTTATAAGCCTGGAGGAAAAAGCACTTTATGTTTATTCATTATTATTCTACGGGGGGTGATTCTGTGTATTCATTATTATATTCTACGAGGGGATCATAAAGTGCTTTTTCCTCCAGGCTTATAAGAATTGTTAGACAACTTTCACACGAGAACTTACATACATGAACGCATGCTATGCATCTGTACGCGAAAGCGACCGCGCAATTGAGTCCCTATTGCGCTTATTAGGATTACGGTACTGTAAATTATTCTCGGACCTTGAAACTCAATTCATAAATATCTCTACTTTACTGCAGAGCGGGAAAAACTCAATAAATTGTCCTTCATCCACTCGGGGTTGCCTTATGCCTGCATGCTATAAAGATTTAGCAGGTAAAGCAAACTTGGACATAGCCACATCCCTTTGCCGGATGACGGTAGGTGAAAGTTTAATCCCGGCTGTAAAGAATAAAATTACAATTCCCTTTACCCTTGTACTGTTGTAAATTATATAGATGGCCTTTCTGATTAGTGAAAATTCTGTCTCCATCTTTCGCTATTGGCACAAACTTACTTTCACTTCATACTATTTTTTGATATGCTTATAGGAACCGTTCCAATTTCGACAAAGAGAATAAGCCGCGTTTATTTCTATTTGACATCGTCGGCAAGTGTTGTTTAGAGAGGGTAAAACTCGAACAAGATCTTTTATTTCCTCCAAAAAGAAAATTTTGTATGATCCACGGCCTCTGTCTATAATTTCAACCATAAATTGAGATGGAATAAAAATTTTGTACTTTAGTAGCTTCTTTTTCCATGGGCCGATTGAAGAATGTAATAAGCAAATTATTATTTTCCTTGGATGCCTTTCTTGCCGTTGCGAAAATAATGGAAAACGCTTTTATTCAAATATGCTTATAAAATAAAGCAACCATTCATATTTTAGCACAATGACACGACTGTGCATACTATTGCGCAAGTGGTTAGAATTTACTTCAAAAACAGCAAAATTGATATCTTGCCGTTGCTGGTAAAATCCCCGGCATAGATATCATAAAAGACCGTTTCGGAGTACTAACTTGGAGGATATTTACAAAAGGAAAACAACTTAATATCACTGGGCAATGAAAAATATGCATTGAAAATGAAGAAAAGTGGTACTGTTTAACTCTTTGTGCGCGGCGCACATGGTCGTGAGTATGATTCCTCTATAGCGGTGGAAGGAGGGATATATCCACAGCGAATGTTGTTACCGTTAGGAATAGAAAATAATGATATTTCATTTGGAACGCCTCTGACTCCCTAGGTCTAGAAGACCTGTTAAAAAGTAGTCGCCAGTAGGTACATACACTCAAAGACCTGTGGGATAATTTATTGACTACTCACTAAATTATTGGGTACTCTACTATTTATTGACTACTCACTAAATGCGGAGAAAGTCACTTGATGTAATAAAGCATTTTACGCTGTTTAGTAGCTGCGAGGAACTGGCGAAAATATTATGTACGATTGCCAGCTCAACAACCGATGGTGATTTACGATACCACCCTAAAAAGTATAAGCGTCCCGAATACTTCCTTCCCCTGTGCAGTCGGCTATGCTTCCAATTTGCTAGTCGTTGTACACAAGTAATTGAAAGATTTTTAAGCGGGTAAGAAGCCCTTTATGATACCCGTAAAACATAATTGTTGGTAGCCATAAATTTTTAACATAAGCGAAAATATTCTTAAGCTCCCGAGAATTGTTGCCTCCAACATTGCTGCAGTTAGTACCGTGCTGCCGGTTACAGAAAGCAAGGCTAGTTTTCCGACATCGTGGGCAAGTTCAAGAGACACTGAATTTCTGACTAATAAAAATAGACAATGCAACGTTGAACTGCTGGTTGTCACCCTTCCGCACCTTGGGTCTGTCAAGCATGAGCCTACCGATAGCTAATGAACACAAGACCAAATTGCCAGCCCTTCGACTATCTGCAGTACGCTCTGCCGTCTCGTATACCTTGGCATCCTGTCATAAATCTCTCATTATCCCGGGTTATCTAATTCCGACTCAGATACTAATCGTTAAAATCACCGAATCTATGTCGTTTGCCCTTTGTCGATACCTTTTATAGTTGCAGGGTTGTGATTTTTAAAGAAAAGATCCTAGAAAGTGTCGTTTGAAGTAAAGTACGACAATATTATTACATAACTAAATAAGTCCAGGGTGCACCAAATGAAGATTTACACGGTCCCTAGAAAACACCCCGGTGTATCTACCAACTTAATTTTAGCAACATAGAGGGGCGGCTATTGGAGATAGTCGCAGCTAAACATAATAATCTAAAATTATTATAATACAGGCGCTTCAAATACTTGTTAAGATTTTCATCCCTATACTCATTCTTGCAATATGTATCGATACAAATCTCACCGTGCATAGCGACTTTTAATTTCCTCGCCCTGATCAATATTTTGTCAACATCACCGTATGGCCCCTCCTTCTATCCCTCCTCACTTGCCTAGAGTGGTCGCCAATTCAATAGGCGGTTTCAAGGCCAAAACCCCATCCCACCCATGGCTCGAAGTGCCTTTCACTTTTCCCTTTCCTTAGCTAAGTGGGCGGGGCGTGTCGCCTGGCGTCTTATAGCCTCGCAAGCGTTCCTTAAGTATATGCGACAATAGCACCGCGGTAAGGTGGTGAGATTTCCAATCCTATGACCCAGGTTCAGTTCCGAATGCATGCAGTATTATATTTTTATTTAAATTTTTGCCGTTTACTATTGCTTCCATATTACCACGGTTACTTTTTATAGTTATCAGCGAATAAGAAATGGACTTATCAAAGCAGTTACATATCCTTGCACACTGAGTAAGCTTTTCCAAGATGTTGGTCGGTTTCATTACGGGATTCTCAAGTAATTGGGCTGGTCATTTTAAAATATATGAAATGAATATATTTACAGCACATATTTACAAGTATTTATACAAATAAGAAACGCACGCACGCATCCATACACACACATACACACACGCACATACATACCGCAAACATAATCTAATTTTAATTATTGACTTTCTTCTCCAATATCTTCCACGATATCTTCCTCGATATCTTCTTCGTTCTCCCCTTCGTCGTCAGATTGGGAGCCATCAAGTAGCTCGTCAATAAAATCCTCCCGTATCCCTTCTTTGTGGAAATCATCCTCCTGTAGCTGTTCAGCGTGCTCCACGGCTTTCCTCCAATTCTCCACCGTCACATTGTCGACTGCCCGGTGGAACAGCTCCTCCACATCTTTAATTTTAAACGTCTTGTTACCTTCCGCCACTTCATGTTTCACTTGTGCCCAGATCAACTCAATTGGGTTGTACTGGCAGTGGTAAGGCGGCAGCCGCACTACTTCGTGGCCCTTTTCAAGGGCCAATTCGTCCAATTCGAATTTCTTATATATGTGCGCATGATGCCCTACTATTTCCAGCAATTCGGGTTTGCTGTGGTGCGGACTAAACTGAATCTTCTTTTCCTGCAACCATTGGATGATTTCCGGCTTCCTCGTTTTTGTTGACGGAATATTTTCTACTTTCATGGAATGGTAGCTCGCATTGTCCATTATTATAACACATCCTTCCTCGAGGCTGTCCAGCAGGGCGGCGAACCATTCGCGGAATAGGCTCCCATTCATCTCCTCGTGATAATCTTTCGTCTTCTTCGATTGGAAGACCAGCTTCGCTTCTTTGATGAAGCCATATTTAGCACATCCTGCATGCACAACAATCAGGCGTTGACCCTTGCCAGTTGGGACTTTTAGTCCTCCCGAATTATCGCTGGCCTGCCAGATGTACTGGAGCGTGTGGTTCTGGTTGACCCACGTTTCATCCAAATATACAATTGGGCGACTGTCCTTTGATCGTCTTAAATTATGCATAGTTCTTAGGAATTTTAGTCTTGCTGCCACGACATCCATTCTTTCCATAAGAAATTTGCGCCCGTCGTTGCCCTTCCGGTATTTGTATCCCAAACGTTTTAGGATCCTTAGCATGGATGTTTCTGAGCCTTCGAACGCCCCAGATTCCCTCAGAGTATCGAGAACTCTGGCGACTGTCGGATACT